>LPNX010040968.1:94516-232448 GCA_001517045.1 Pseudotsuga menziesii
AATACATTTGGTGGGGTTTTAGACATGCTTCCTCTACAAGTGTTTTTTGAAGGCGGGTTTTAATCCTCGCTCCCCCTTTGCAAATGCCATGAGAATTAGACATTTGGTAGCAGTTGTCAACAGACCCCCCTAAAGTTTTTTTTGAAGGTGGTGTTAATGTACCCCCCAAAGAGTGATGGGATTTATACTTTTGGGGTCGGTTTGTTACAAACTGCCCCCACAAGTTCAATCCTCATCACTTTTTTGGGGGGGTATTAGAAATACCGCCCTAAAAAATATTTTAAGGGTGGGTTTTATTATAACCCCCACACACCCCTCCCCATTCCCCCACCAAAAAAATCACAAGAATTGGACATTTAAGGGCACCATTTAAAAAACCACCTCCAAAGTTGAATTCTCATGACTTTTTAGTGGTTTATTAGTTTTATTCGAAAACATTTCTAATTCTGCGCAAGAATAAAAAATTTGATGGCAATGACGACTAGGAAGATGGATACAATAATGGTTGTTGTTAAGAATTATTCCTATGACTATGGTTTTAGAGGTCACCAACTTACTAAATTATACTCATACTAAAACAACTACAAACTAAACTCAAACCAAGCATATTCTATAAGAGAAAGAAAATAGGGTTTGAGTGATAGAGATTATATACCTTATTTATAAATACTAGTCCGAGCTTTTCTTTACTTCATACCAATCTCCAATCAACTAATCCAAGACCTCCAAGAAAAGGTACCTTCCTCAAACACTTTTCAATATCATAAACATGGAACATGTATAAGAAGAGATTGAAACTTAACATTGAAATCTGAACCTATGAACATGATTTAGTAAAGATCAAAAAGTGTACACAACTTAATGTAAATGGAAGATATATTTATTAATCAAGGAACTTGGAACAAGTACAATTATAACTCAGTCTGACATTGAATCCTTCATACCATGACCTAGGTCTCCTTGCTCCTCTTTTCTAACCAAAATCCTCCAACATAATCTTAGTTTAAGTGTTCCCTCTTTTACTCCTAGCCTCTCAAATCCTTTTATGACAAAATGAGAACAATAGTTCTGAGGCTAAAGTAGTTGGGGAAGGTGTAGAAGTTACAAAATTGAACTCAACCACTTTATAATTAATCTCTTTTTTATTTTTAATTAAATGTTGAGGGACACGCAGTTGATATGAAGGCAACCTGCATGTGACACACGAGTTTCCTTTAGAAAACCCACGTGCACAACTTTTTGGAGAAAAAACGCTAGTGGTACTGTAACACCCCAATTTTGGCCCCGTTTGCATTAAAATGTATATGATTTATATATTGTAATTAATCATGGTTTGGAGCTAAAGGAAAAATACCCACCATTGATTTAACATTTTATGTTCTGGCGATTAAAAATCGTTGCCGATGGTGTATCGTGCTATCCGACACATTATAATTTTGGCATCATGTAAATATGCATTTTAATTAAAATACCCACAACCAGCTATGTCAATGCAACCATAATGAAAAGGGAATTATTTCCTAAGGATATGGGGGGGTGTCTAACCCTTGGGATCCATTGGGGAATAATCAAGTGTCAATTGATAAACCCATTTAGTTGCCACCTATCTTTTGTCTTACTCACCATTTATCCCTTGTCTCATTCAACAACCTTTTTGTGTTATTCTTGTCTCAACTACCAAATTAATTACTATGGAGTTAGCTGGGGGAATTTATTGCATGGGAAGTGGTGTGTGGTAGGACTATCAGTCCTTGCCCACACACACACTCCACCAGGGAGCTCATTCACCCTCACGTGGATAGGAGGAGAGGAGACTGCGATCCCATTTTCCCCATCTTCACACACAAACTATTCTTTTCTCCTCACGTGTAGGTTTGGGGTTTTTCCGTACACAGTCACTCAGTCCTCATGCATGCATACCATGGCTGGTTTAGTCTTCCTCTCTCGATTTTGATGTATGTAATCTACCTCCGCACAGGTGGTGTGTCCTCTCCTCATGCGATTGAGGATTAGTGACTATTTCCCCCCACAATTTGGGCTGTTGGAGGTTGTGTTGTGTTGTTATGGCCACGGTAGGGCCATAAATGACTTTGGAGTCAATTTCCCAGTCTGGTTTGTGCGTTAACCATTCTTGTCATTCCAATTTTTCTCTGTGGAGTGGTGTTCCTCCTTCAAATCTTGGGCTGTTGTTTTGTTGTGTGTGCACAATGGATTGGTATTTGGACTATGTAGGAGTGGAAAGAAGTCTACTTGAAAAACCTAGTGTTTTACAGGAGCCTCATAGACAAAGCTAGAGGGTTGGCTCTCTTCTCTACACCCCTTGAATAGAACTGGAAGGGAAATCATGGCTTGAGGGACTGTGCAGCAGAGAAGGGAATGATTCCTTGTGTTGGGTGTGTGTGGATGTCTTAGGAGTCAAGCTAGTTCTAGTGTAGGAATCCTTAGCTCTTCAGTGAGGCCACTAGCTTAGCAAGCAGTGCTTCCATCTCTTGATAACCTAATAAACCCAACTTGCTGGTTTGGTTATGTGTTGTTGTGTACTCTTAGCCTGAGAAACGCAGCTGTGTTGGCTTGGCTGAATTTTGTGGTATCCTTGGCTATGTGTGAGCCTGCTTATTTTCCTTATTCCTTGTGGGAATCATGCCCAGCTCAGGGGTGGTAGTGTTTCTAATATATTAAGGAGCACACTAGCCTATGGTTGGGTGGAACGTTGCAGTGACATAGCTGGTTGCAGGACGAGCTTCTTCATAAGACAAGCATTCTTGTCTATTTCATCTCTACAATTGTATTTGTTGTTTAATGAGAATGATGAACATGGTAACTGCTTGAATGGAATGTAGTTGCTTCCATTGTATGATGAATAATTATGCATCTATGCATGTTTTACTTCAATGCATTTTAATTTTTTATCATTGTATGTTCATGGGGATTGTTTCCCGTGTAGATAGCAGCATCAGTAGAATCCTCTTCACTAGTTGGAGGGTCGGGGACGTTACAGTGTGGTATCAAAGAATACGTTGTAGCATGGGCCTCAGTGGGCCATGAAGAAGCAATGACAGATGCAAGGTTACCCTCTGCCTAGTAGAGGAAAAATGTGAAACACTGGGAGAATTTCAAAAAAAATCTTAGTATGGAAAATATCGGATGACTTAAGCTGAGTCCATCCGATACGTCGGATGACTTACGTTGAGTTTATCTGACAAAGAAACCAAAGCAGGGAGAAAATTTTTGAAAATTTTTCTAAGTTTGAATTTTTGTCAAAGGTCTCGACTGGGAGGAGCTGAAGTTCTCGGCAGGGAGGAGCCAAAGTTCTAGACTGGGTGGAACTGATGGTCTTGGTTGGTTTGAGCCGATACATTGGCTAACAACCCAAGACCCACTCGATAAGGAAAACAAAGAGAAAAGTTTTGAAAATTTTTCTAAGTGTCAAAATAATTGGAAGATGTTTGTTGAAGCGAAGCCAAGGTGTCGACAAGCCTTGCCAAAAGGGAGCCGACACATCGGAAGATAGAGGAAGATCGATCTGATAAGGCATCAAAATATAGAGGAAGATTAATCCGATAAGGCATCAAAAGACAGAGGAAGATCGATCTGATAAGGTGTTGGAAGACAAAGGAAGATTGATTCGATAAGGCGTCAAAAGACAAAGAAAGATCAATCCGATAAGGCATCGAAAGGGAAATGAAGATCGATCCACCGAAACATCAAGTGAGAATCCTGAAGTTTTTTCGATTGGATGGGAAAATATGAGCTTCTAGAAACATATGAAGCCACAAGGGGGCAAGCCCCCTTGACCCCCATCATCCCCCTGAGACAATCGTTCTTTGTGAAAAGAAAATTCTATGATTTGACAAAGTTGTCAATACATGATGTTTCCAATGAAGGTAAGTAATTTATGATTCATGTGAATGTATGCAGCTAATAATTGTGATATTAACACATTTTGCAGAATTATAGTCACCTTCAAAGGCAACATTCCACATAGAGCAATTTCAAAAATTCGTTCTTGGTTGGTCCAAGATGAGAATCGACGACATGAATGATTCACATGACCCCTATGAGTTCAAGGAAGATGCTATGGGAGAAAATGTTAGAGTTGGAAATGATGATACATAGTCTAATGGGAGAGATTTGAAGATACTCCCCTAGATTTTGCAGCCACCATGAGGAGCCTAAGGGTGGATTTGAAAAATTGCAGAGAAGACAACGAAAGGATGCTTAAGGCTTGAGAAGATCAAAATCAGATAAATGCAGCTATACTACAGAGTTTGACAAAAATCCAGGGGCAGATAAACTCTAGGCATTAGACAACTAATCCAGAAAGAAGCAAGAGTAGTGCCAGGGGAGATTCCTGTAAAAGGTCCCATGTCTCTAGGAGGGCTTCAAAGGACAGAAGGAATAGACTAGAATGGAATACTAGTGGGTCATCTGATTCTAAAAAACCAACTGGGGATTCAAGTTCTCCATCTCATAGGAATAAGAGGAGGAGAAGCTACAAGAATAATTCATGAGATGAATTAAAAAAGGAAAGGCCTCTTACTTTTAATGGTGAGGTCAAGATTGGTCAAGAAGTTGAGGCTTGGCTTCTTGGGATGAGGAAGTATTTCCAAGTTCAAGACTACTCCGAAAATATGAAAGCAAGGGTAGATATATTCAATTTAACTGAAAGAGCATCTATATGGTGGGAACACCATAGACAAGTAAAGAAGGTTAATGAAAGAAGAATTGTGTGGAAACAATTCAAGAAATACTTCAAGAAAAAGTACCTCTCTGATAGGTATTATGATGAGAATATTAAGGAGTTCCATGAGCTGAGATTGGGACAACAGACCATAGAAGAGTATGCAAAGAATTTCTTAGCACTATTGAGGTATGTCAGGTACATCAAAGATGAAAAAGTGAAAATCCATCATTTCTTGAGTGGATTACCTCAGTCTTACAAAGACAGAATTGAGTTTTACGAACCTAAAACTCTGGAAGAAGCAATAAGAAAAGCTAAGTATTTCTATGAGAAAAGTAAAGGAAAAACAGATTACCATAAGACATGGAAGGACAAGAATAATGAGAAGTATGACCATAGGAAGAAAGGTTTCAAACCTTCTAACTTCAGGAATCAACAAAATTAGCCATCCCAAGCTGCGAATAAGCCAACTGGAGTGGTGGGAGAGAAACCAAGAGATCCACAGCAGAACAGAGAACCTCTCCAATGTTGAAAATGTGGAGTACCCCACATGCGTAGGAATTGTCCACTCGATAATGAGAGTGCAAGGCCAGCTTTCAACATTCAAGAAGTGGAAACAATGGGTCAAGTAGCAAGGGTCGTCCCTAGGATTTATGCAGCACTGGAGGACTACCAGGAAGATCACTAGTCAACTGTGGTTGAAGTTGCAAGTAATATTGTTGAGCAATCTATTTATTTTTTTATTGACCCTGTTTCTACTCACAGTTACATTACCCCTAGAGTAGTGGAGATTTGTTCTTTTAATAAAGTAAAGCATATCAAATCTTGGTTAGTTTAGCTAGCCACTGGGACCAAGAGAAAGGTTAGTGAAGTGGTAGAGAAATGTTCGTTGGTCATGAATGGATTGGTCACTTGTGTAGATCTGAATGTTCTACCACTTGGTTCCTATGATGTTATCATTGGAATGGATTGGTTAGAAAGTCACAAGGTAAAGCTTGGCTATTATAATAATAATTTTGAGTGCTTGGATGAAGAAGGCAACCCAAGGATTGTGAAAGGCATTCCAAAGGTGATTTCTGTGAGGCATATTTCAGCAATGCAATTGAATAAGTTATGTAGGAAAGTTTTCCAGTTGTATGCAGCTCATATTTTCGAGGCAACAGAGGATGAAACTCCTAGGTTTGCGGACTTTCATGTGTTGCAGGAATTCAGGGATGTGTTTCCTGATGAGATTCCAGGGCTTCCTCCAAAGACGAACATTGATTTCACAATTGAAGTTGTGCCAGGAGTAGCACCAGTGTCCAAGACACCCTACATAATGAGTACACCTAAGATGCTATAACTAAATATGCAACTACAAGAGTTGTTGGAGAAGAAGTATATCGGGCTGAATGTGTCTCCTTGGGGAGCACCAGTTCTGTTTGTAAAGAAGAGATATGGTACACTCAGGTTGTGTATTGATCACAGACAATTGAGCAAGGTTACTGTGAAGAATAAATACTCGTTTCCTAGTATTGATGACCTCTTTGATCAAATGAGAGGAGAAAAGGTATTTTCCAAGATTGACTTGAGGTTTGGTTACCATCAGGTAAGAATTAAGTATGAATACATTCATAAGACAACCTTTAGAACAAGGTACAGACATTATGATTTTGTAGTGGTACCATTTAGTCTCACAAATGCACCAGCTACATTTATGTGCCTTAAGAATAGTGTCTTCAACAGGTATTTGGACAAGTTTTTTCTTGTTTTCCTTGACGACATTCTTATTTCTTCTAAGAATGAGGAAGAGCATGAAGACCATTTGAGATTGACATTGCAATTGCTCAGGGACCATCAACTGTATGCAAAGCTGAGCAAGTGTGACTTCTATAGAGATAGAATTAAGTATTTGGGTCACATTATCTCAGAAGAGGGTATATCTATGGACCCTGAAAATATTGAATCCATCATGGATTGGCCTAATCCAAGAAATGTGATAGATGTAACATATTTTATGGGACTTGCAGGATACTACAAGAGATTCATTGAAGGATTCTCCAAAGTTTCACATGCATTCACTTCTTTGCAAAAGAAGGGGATAAAGTTTGAATCGACATCAAGGTATGAAGAAAGCTTCCAAGAGTTGAAGAATGTTCTCACCAGTGCACCATTATTGAAAGTTGCAGACCCACAGAAGGATTTTGTGATGTGTACCGATGCATGTGGACAAGGGCTTGGAGGAGTCCTTATGAAAGACAACAAGATGATATGTTATGAGCCAAGAAAGATGAAGGAGCATGAGAAGAACTATGCCACACATGATCTAGAACTTGTAGCCATAGTACATGCTCTAAAGATGTGTAGGCATTACTTGATGGGAAGAAGATTTGAGCTAAGGACAGACCATTGTGGTCTGAAGTATTTGTTTGAGTGGCCTACTCTAAATGATAGGAAAGCTAGATGGCTGGACTTTTTATGTGAGTTTGATTTCAAAATCAAGCACATAAAAGGAAAAGAGAATAAGGTAGCTGATGCATTCAGCAGGAAGGTGCAGGAAATGCATGTGGCATCTCTTAGTATTTTCCAGCCAGATTTGAGATAGCAGATTGTTAATCATACTGCTAGAGATGAATTGTATGTGCAGGTAAAAGACAAATTGCAGCAACAAAGTCTTGAGAAGAGGTATGAGGGATATAAGTTGGAAGAAGATGGACTTCTTATAAAGGAAAAAATTATATTCCAAAGGTAGCAGAGTTGAGGAGAGTTGTTATGGATGAGATCCATTAAGCTACATATTCTGGTCACCCAAGATACCAGAAGAAAATTGCTACCGCCAGAAAGCAGTACTTTTGGTCAGGAATGAAAAAGGACATGGCTGAATATATTTCAAGGTGCATAAAATGTCAGTAGGTAAAGGTTGAACCTCAACACCCTGTAGGTTTGTTGCAGCCTTTTCCAGTTCCAGAATGGAAATGGGAAGCTATTTCCATGGATTTTATTACAGGATTTCCAATGACTTGGAGACAACATGATTCCATCATGGTTGTGGTGGACAAGTTGACAAAGGTAGAACATTTTATACCAGTTAAGTCTACGGATAATACTGATGACATTGCAAATATCTTCATGAAGGAGATTTTCAAATTGAATGGATTGCCTAAGGCAATAGTCTCTGACAGAGATGTCAAGTTTACTTCCAATTTTTGGAAGGGATTGTTTGCAGATTTGGGTACAAAGATAAAATTTAATAGTACATACCATCCTCAGACTGATGGGCAGACAGAGAGAGTTAACCAAGTGCTTGAAGACATGCTTCGCATGTATGTGATGGATAAACCAACTAAGTGGGAAGATTATCTACACTTGGTAGATTTTTCTTATAACAATGGACAACAAGCAACCTTGGGGATGAGTACGTATGAATATTTGTATGGTAGAAGGTGTAGGACACCAGTGACTTGGGATAATCCAATGAACAGGGTTGTACTTGGTCCAAAATTGGTCAAGGAGATGGACCAGGAGGTTGTAAAGATCAGGCAAAATCTGAAAGTAGCCCAGGACAAACACAAAATTTATGTAGATAAGCATAGGGTGAATAGAGATTTCAGTGTTGGGGATCATGTTTACCATAGAGTGAGGGAAAAGAAGAGTTACTCGAAGATTGGAAGTTGTGCCAAGCTGTCACCTAGATATTGTGGGGTGTTTGAAGTGCTTGAAAGAATAGGCCCAGTTGCATATAGACTTGCATTTCCTTCTAGAACTAGAGCTCATAATGTTTTTCATGTTTCTTTGCTTAAGAAATATGTACATGATCCTAACCATGTGATAAATTGGGATGTGATTAAGGTGGAACCTGAGGGAGAGTTCCAAATCGAGCCAATGCGCATCCTCGACAGGAAGGTCACAATGCTTTGGAACTGAGCCATAGGGCAGGTAAAGGTGCAATGGGAGCACTACATTCCTGAAGAGGCTATGTGGGAGCTGGAAGATGCCATGCGATTGGCATATCCAATTTTTTTCAATTTTTTGGAACACTGAGGCGGTACCAGTGTAGCATTTTGTTCAATTTTGTAAAGCACTGAGGCCAGTGCTATTGAAGAGGGAGGGGAATGTAACACCCCGATTTTCACCCTGTTTGCATTAAAATGTATATGATGTATATATTGTAATTAATCATGGTGTGGAGCTAAAGGAAAAATCCCCACCATTTATTTAACGTTTTATGTTTCGGCGATTAAAATCGTTGTCGATGGTGTATCATGCTATCCGACACATTATAATTTTGGCATCTTGTAAATATGCATTTTAATTAAAATACCCACAACCAGCTATGTCAATGAAACCATAATGAAACGGGCATGATTCCCTAAGGATATCGGGGGGGTGTCTAACCCTTTGGAGCCATTGGGGAACAACCAAGTGGCAATTGATAAACCCATTTAGTTTCCACCTATCTTTTGTCTTACTCACCAGTTAACCCTTGTCTCATTTAACAACCTTTTTGTCTTATTCTTGTCTCAACTACCAATTCAATTACTATGGATTTAGCTGGGGACAATTATTGCATGGACAGTGGTGTGTGCCAGGAATGACAGTCCTTTCCCACACTCACACTCCACCAAGGAGCTCATTCACCCTCACATGGACAGGAGGAGAGGAGATTGTGATCCCATTTTTCCCATCTTCATGCATAGACTGTTGTTTTCTCCTCACGCACAGGTTTGGGGTTTTTTCTCACGTGGTCACTCAGTCCTCATGCATGCATACCATGACTGGTTCAGTCTTCCTCTCCCAATTTTGATGTGTGCAATTACCTTCATGTTGTGGTCTGTATAGATGTAATCCACCTCCACGCACGTGGTGTGTCCTCTCCTCATGCGGTTAAGGATTAGCGCCTGTCTGCCCCCACAATTTGGGTTGTTGTAGGTTGTGTTGGGTCGTTTTTCCCATGATAGGGCCATAAACGACTTTGGATTCAATTTCCCAGTCTGGGCTATGCGTTAACCATTCTTGTCATTCCCATTTTTATCTATGGAGTGGTCTTCCTCTTTCAAATCCCAGGTTGTTTTTTTGCTGTGTGTGCACAGTGGATTGGTATTTGGACTATGTAGGAGTGGAAAGAAGTCTTCTTGAAAAAACTATTGTTTTATAGGAGCCTCATAGACAAAGCTAGAGGGATGGCTCTCTTCTCTACACCCCTTGAATAGCACTGGAAGGGATGTCATGGCCTGAGGGACTATACAACAGAGAAGGGAATGATTCCTTGTATTGGGTGTGTGTGGATGTCTTAGGAGTCAAGCTAGTTCTGGTGTAGGCATCCTTAGCTCTTTAGTGATCCCACTAGCTTAGCAGAAAGTGCTTCCATCTCTTGATAACCTGATAAACCCAACTTGCTAGCTTGGTTACGTGTTGTTGGGTATTCTTATCTTGATATACCCAGCTGTGTTGTCTTGGATGAATTTTTTGGTATCCTTAGCTATGTGTGAGTCTTCTTAGTTTCCTTATTCCTTGTGGGAATCATGCCCAGCAAGGGGGTGGCAGTGTTTCTGAGAGATTAAGGAGCACAATGGCCTATGGTTGGGTGGAACATTGCAGCGACATAGTTGGTTGTGGGACAAGATTCTTCATAAGATAATTATTCTTGTTTATTTCATCTCTGCAATTGTATTTGTTGTTTAATGAGAATGATGAACTTGCTAACTGCTTGGACGGAATGTAGTTGCTTCCACTGTATGATGAATAATTATGCATCTATGCAGTTTTTACTTCAATGCATTTCAATTTTTTATCATTGTATGTTCATGGGGATAGTTTCCCAGGTAGAGAGTAGCATCAGTAGCATCCTCTTCATCGGTTGGAGGGTCAGGGATGTTATAGGTACATAGTAAAATAACCTGTGGAATGCGAGTTTCTATACTTCTACACACTTGTATGCATTAAGATCATGAAAAAAATAAACAAAGATGGATCAAACAATCAATGATTAGGACCATGATCATCTATAGAAAATTGGGTCTTCAATCCAGTTGTCCTTTTGTGTGACATAAATCTTAGTATTGTGACTGAGACGAAGAAGTTCTGATTCGAGGGATAACATATGCCCCCTAATGTATGAGTTCAGAGGGAAAATGATGGCCAAAATATATTATGTAAGAACAGAGGAACACAAAGAACCCAGAATCAAGGTTGTAAGAAAGTACCTGAAACAGACAAATGGGAGGTCATTTTACAACATCATCACCGATAAGACGCCATGTTCAACAATGTGAAACATGAGCTCCAATACAATATAGATATTCTTTATACATATACATCATCTGAAAAAGGACCAAATGAAAATGAGTGGTTTACAAAGTGGATAGCAACCACATAAGTACGAAGAGATATCTTCAAAACTGGAGTTATTTCATAGAGGATAGCATGATCTTGTGCAACTTAGGCCTGTTTAGCTAAAAACCTAAGGTCTTCATACAAATCCAATCACAAGTTCGAGTCCTAAGCATGTGAATAAGTAAGTTAAAGTCAAACATGGAGAATGTCATCGGATTACTGGTTTAGAAGGTAAACTGATAACAAAAGGAAGGTATACCACTAGTAATGAAAATGGAATCCAAGGTACTACCTAAAACTCTAAGTCCTTTTCCCATAGTAAGATGAGTTGAAGTCAATGGAAAGGAACGTGTTAGAAGGAAGGAATTAATGAATCCTTCATTAGCGCACATGAGTAAACTAGAATAATGGAATGTAATGAAAGAATATGGCATAGATAAATATTAGGGATGATAGAAACATAAAGGTCAATGAAAACTGCAGAATGATCGACATATGTTAGAGGTCCTCCTTGAACAATAAGCATGACACGATAATTAATGAGGAAACTTTGGATAAAGAAATACAACTAAGATAAATCGGCAATGTAGGAGACATTAACAGATCCTCCATATAGCTAGAAGAGTAACCAACCAGAAGAGTAAAAAATGAGAAGTCAAGGGTAAATCTAAGGCCAAAATATATAACCCAACCATGAATATAGAAAAATAGTGCTTTGTTCAAGGAAAATGTGAACTTGCTGCCAAGTGACTGATGAATTTCAGAGATCATTCCCTTCGCTTTCTCTTTTTTGTTTTGTTTTTTAAAGAATACATTTTCTTTCTTGTAGAGGTTTAATGAGTCCAAGAAAGAAAACTCAAGAAGTTATGCATTTTTAAAACAAGCTCAAAGAAGAGAGAGAAGAATTCTTAGTAAAACACTAATCTGTGGATTTTATGAGCTCGAATTAGTGAGTGCTCGGTTGTGTTTTCATAATTTGAGAGTCTGAAAACAGCAAAGAAGACTTTAAGGAGTATTTTTTTCGTAAATTTAGTCTCCAAAGTCTAAAAAGGTATAAAGAAATCTAAAGGATAACTCTCTTAGCTTAGGAAAACTAAGGTATTCCTTTTTCGTAGTTAGTCGGTGGGGTCCAAAAAGGGTTAAACTATCACCATATTGACGCTCCTTCAATAACAAGAATAAATATTTAGTTTAACGAGTGTGAAGCAAAATCAAGGTCACTTGTGTTGTTCTATTTATTTGTGAGTATGGGGAAACAAACAGTAAACTCAATGGCTTTGTCTTAAAGTTTAGCGAGCATGACAATAGCATGAAGAAAACTTAGAATCTTTTTCATGTTTTAAACCAGAGCACAAAAAAAGAAAAACTCATCTCAAATAGGTTCTTTTTTCCTAAGTTTGATCTCCTAGGCCCAAAAAAGAGATAAACCTATACCTGGGAATACTCTTCTAGCCACAGTGGACTAAAGTATTCCTTTTTCATAAGAAATATGCATAGTCTAGAAAAGGGTTAAATTTATACCAATGTGGATGGTCCTTCAATTCCTTTAATGAGATTGAAGGAACAAGCTAACTTGACAATCTTGTCTCATTTAAGGAGTTTGAAAAGAGCTTAATGGTAACTTTGTATAATGGGAGCCTAATATGAAAGGTAGTCAGCAAAATAAAAAGAGTATGAGGCTTTTCTTTTTGCATAGAAGAAAACTAACAAGGCTCCCAAAACCTAGCAACTTGCAGCATGGAACCATGATGATAATAAGGGTTCTAACTAGGGTGTCCCATGTAGGATAAGTTTTAATCCATGGAAGAAAAATGAAAGTTGAAGAGTAAAAAGAGGTTTAAGTTGTAGTCGATGGAGAAAAAGTGGGTCCTATGGCATATGATGGAGTAAAGTATGATTGCAATATGAAAGATGACAATGTCCTATCCTATATGTCTAGATATGATATGTACCCTTTTTTTCCATATATGTGAATAGAACTTGATAAAACCATTTGACCAATATGGCATAGGCATAAAACCAATAAAATTAGTCCTGATGATAAAAATATGAAAAAAAACTATAGACGATGGGGTAGACATTTGAAAAATTTACCACAAATAGTGACAAAAGGTAAAAAGACTAAGTTATTTGTGAATGTGCCTTGGAGTGGAGCAAAAAGGCCCTAGATATTCAACTGTTGATTGTGATCAAACCAATGGCTGGTTTTCAAAGCTGCGGGTTGCGTGTACTCAATCTCTCTCTGAACTTCATTTTCATACCATTTTTTTATTTTAGTGAATTTTTTGTTGTTTTTTATCAGGTTATAAGTGTGAAACTAACACACACGTTGGTGAAGGCTTGGCCAGTTCTTGTGGTGTGTACCGATGCATGTGGACAAGGGCTTGGAGGAGTCCTTATGCAAGACAACAAAATGATATGTTACGAGCCAAGAAAGCTGAAGGAGCATGGGAAGAACTATGCCACTCATGATCTAGAACTTGCAGCCATAGTACATGCTCTCAAGATGTGGAGGCATTACTTGATGGGAAGAAGATTTGAGCTAAGGACAGACCATTGTGGTCTGAAGTATTTGTTTGAGTGGCCTACTCTAAATGATAGGAAAGCTAGATGGCTGGACTTTTTATGTGAGTTTGATTTCAAAATCAAGCACATAAAAGGAAAAGAGAATAAGATCGCTGATGCATTCAGCAGGAAGGTGCAAGAAATGCATGTGGCATCTCTTAGTATTTGCCAGCCAGATTTGAGATAGCAGATTGTTAATCATACTGCTAGAGATGAATTGTATGTGTAGGTAAAAGACAAATTGCAGCAACAAAGTCTTTCGAAGAGGTATGAGGGATATAAGTTGGAAGAAGATGGACTTCTTACTTATAAAGGAAAAATTTATATTCCAAAGGTAGAAGAGTTGAGGAGAGTTGTTATGGATGAGATCCATTAAGCTCCATATTCTGGTCACCCAGGATACCAGAAGAAAATTGCTATAGCCAGAAAGCAGTACTTTTGGTCAGGAATGAAAAAGGACATGGATGAATATATTTCAAGGTGCATGAAATGTCAGTAGGTAAAGGTTGAACCTCAATGCCCTGTAGGTTTGTTGCAGCTTTTTCCAGTTCCAGAATGGAAATGGGAAGCTATTTCCATGGATTTTATTACAGGATTGCCAATGACTTGGAGAAAACATGATTCCATCATGGTTGTGGTGGACAAGTTGACAAAGGTAGCACATTTTATACCAGTTAAGTCTACGGATAAGACTGATGACATTGCAAATATCTTCATGAAGGAGATTTTCAAATTGAATGGATTGCCTAAGGCAATAGTCTTTGACAGAGATGTCAAGTTTACATCCAATTTTTAGAAGGGATTGTTTGCAGATTTGGGTACAAAGATAAAATTTAACACTGCATACCATCCTTAGACTGATAAGCAGACATAGAGAGTTAACCAAGTGCTTGAAGACATGCTTCGCATGTATGTGATGGATAAACCAACTAAGTGGGAAGATTATCTACACTTGGTAGAGTTTTCTTATAACAATGGACAACAAGCATCCTTGGGGATGAGTACGTATGACTATTTGTATGGTAGAAAGTGTAGGACACCAGTGACTTGGGATAATCCAGTGAACAGGGTTGTACTTGGTCCAAAATTGGTCAAGGAGATGGACCAGGAGGTTGTAAAGATCAGGCAAAATCTGAAAGTAGCCCAGGACAGACACAAAATCTATGTAGATAAGCATAGGGTGAATAGATATTTCAGTGTTGGGGATCATGTTTACCATAGAGTGAGGGAAAAGAAGAGTTACTTGAAGCTTGGAAGTTGTGCCAAGCTGTCACCTAGATATTGTGGGTCGTTTGAAGTGCTTCAAAGAATAGGGCCAGTTGCATATAGACTTGCATTTCCTGCTAGAACTAGAGATCATAATGTTTTTCATGTTTCTTTGCTTAAGAAATATGTACATGATCCTAACCATGTGATAAATTGGGATGTGATTCAGGTGGAACCCGAGGGAGAGTTCCAAATCGAGCCAATGCGCATCCTCGACAGGAAGGTCACAATGCTTCGGAACCGAGCCATAGGGCAGGTAAAGGTGCAATGGGAGCACTACATTCCTGAAGAGGCTATGTGGGAGCTGGAAGATGCCATGCGATTGGCATATCCATTTTTTTTCAATTTTTTGGAACACTGAGGCGGTACCAGTATAGCATTTTGTTCAATTTTGTAAAGCACTGAGGCCAGTGCTATTGAAGAGGGAGGGGAATGTAACACCCCGATTTTGACCCTGTTTGCATTAAAATGTATATGATGTATATATTGTAATTAATCATGGTGTGGAGCTAAAGGAAAAATCCCCACCATTTATTTAACGTTTTATGTTCCGGCGATTAAAATTGTTGTCGATGGTGTATCATGCTATCTGACACATTATAATTTTGGCATCATGTAAATATGCATTTTAATTAAAATACCCACAACCAGCTATGTCAATGCAACCATAATGAAACGGGCATGATTTCCTAAGGATATGGGGGGTATGTCTAACCCTTGGGAGCCATTAGGGAAAATCCAAGTGTCAAGAGGTGATCCCATTTAGTTGTCACCTATATTTTGTATTACTCACCATTTATCCCTTGTCTCATTCAACAACCTTTTTGTCTTATTCTTGTCTCAACTACCAAATTAAATACTATGGATTTAGCGGGGGATTGTTATTACATGGATAGTGGTGTGTGCCAGGAATGACAGTCCTTTCCCACACACACACTCCACCAGGGAGCTCATTTACCCTCACATGGACAGGAGGAGAGGAGATTGTGATCCCATTTTTCCCATCTTCATGCATAGACTATTCTTTTCTCCTCACGCATAGGTTTGGGGTTTTTCCTCATGTGGTCACTCATTCCTCACGCATGCATACCATGACTGGTTCAGTATTCCTCTCCCAATTTTGATGTGTGCAATTACCTTCATGTTGTGGTCTATATAGATGTAATCCACCTCCACGCAGGTGGTGCGTCCTCTCCTCATGTGGTTAAGGATTAGCAGCTGTCTGCCCCCACAATTTGGGTTGTTGTAGGTTGTGTTGGGTCGTTTTTCCCATGATAGGGCCATAAATGACTTTGGATTCAATTTCCCAGTCTGGGCTATGTGTTAACCATTCTTGTCATTCTTGTTTTTCTCTATGGAGTGGTCTTCCTCTTTCAAATCCTAGGCTGTTGTTTTGCTGTGTGTGCACAGTGGATTGGTATTTGGACTATGTAGGAGTGGAAAGAAGTCTTCTTGAAAAAACTATTGTTTTATAGGAGCCTCATAGACAAAGCTAGAGGGATGGTTCTCTTCTCTACACCCCTTGAATAGCACTGGAAGGGATGTCATGGCCTGAGGGACTATACAGTAGAGAAGGGAATGATTCCTTGTATTGGGTGTGTGTGGATGTCTTAGGAGTCAAGCTAGTTCTATTGTAGGCATCCTTCGCTCTTTAGTGATCCCACTAGCTTAGCAGACAGTGCTTCCATCTCTTGATAACCTGATAAACCCAACTTGCTAGCTTGGTTACGTGTTGTTGGGTATTCTTAGCTTAATAAACCCAGTTGTGTTGGCTTGGCTGAATTTTGTGGTATCCTTGGCTATGTGTGAGCCTGCTTAGTTTCCTTATTCCTTGCGGGAATCATGCCCAGCTCGGGGGTGGTAGTGTTTCTGAGAGATTAAGGAGCACAATGGCCTATGGTTGGGTGGAACATTGCAGCGACATAGTTGGTTGTGGGACAAGATTCTTCATAAGATAATTATTCCTTTTTATTTCATCTCTGCAATTGTATTTGTTGTTTAATGAGAATGTTGAACTTACTAACTGCTTGGATGGAATGTAGTTTCTTCTGTTGTATGATGAATAATTATGCATCTATGCATGTTTTAATTCAATGCATTTCAATTTTTTATCATTGTATGTTCATGGGGATAGTTTCCCAGGTATATAGTAGCATCAGTAGCATCCTCTTCATAGGTCGAAGGGTCGGGGATGTTACAGGTACACAGTAAAATAACCTGTGGAATGCGAGTTTCTATACTTCTACACACTTGTATGCGTTAAGATCATGACAAAAATAAAAAAAGATGGATCAAACAATCAATGATTAGGACCATGATCATCTATAGAAAATTGGGTCTTCAATCCAATTGTGCTTTTGTGTGACATAAATCTTAGTATTGTGACTGAGACGAAGAAGTTCTGATTCGAGGGATAACATATGCCCCCTAATGTATGAGTTCAAAGGGAAAATGATGGCCAAAATATGTTACGTAAGAACAGAGGAACACAGAGAACCCAGAATCAAGGTTGTAAGAAAGTACCTGAAACAGACAAATGGGAGGTCATTTTACAACAACATCACTGATAAGATGCCATGTTCAACAATGTGAAACATGAGCTCCAATACAATATAGATATTCTTTATACATATACATCATCTGAAAAAGGACCAAATGAAAATGAGTGGTTTACAAAGTGGATCGCAACCACATAAATACAAAGAGATATCTTCAATTCTGGAGTTATTTCATAGAGGATAGCATGATCTTGTGCAACTTAGGCCTGTTTAGCTAAAAACCTAAGGTCTTCATACAAATCCAATCACAAGTACGAGTCCTAAGCATGTGAATAAGTGAGTTAAAGTCAAACATGGAGAATCTCGTTGGATTACTGGTTTAGAAGGTAAACTGATAACAAAAGGAAGGTATACCACTAGTAATGAAAATGGAATCCAAGGTACTACCTAAAACTCTAAGTTCTTTTCCCATAGTAAGATGAGTTGAAGTCAATGGAAAGGAACGTGTTAGAAGGAAGGAATTAATGAATCCTTCATTAGCGCACATGAGTAAACTAGAAGAATGGAATGTAATGAAAGAATATGGCATAGATCAATATCATGGATGATAGAAACATAAAGGTCAATGAAAATTGTAGAATGATCGACATATGTTAGAGGTCCTTGAACAATAAGCATGACACGATAATTAATGAGGAAACTTTGGATAAAGAAATACAACTAAGATAAATCGACAATGTAGGAGACATTAACATATCCTCCATATAGCTAGAAGAGTAACCAACCAGAGGAGTAAAAAATGAGAATTCAAGGGTAAATCTAAGGCCAAAATATATAACCCAACCATGAAGATAGAAAACTAGTTCTTTGTTCAAGGAAAATGTGAACTTGCTGCCAAGTGAGTAATGAATTTCAGAGATCATTCTCTTCCCTTTCTCTTTTTTGTTTTGTTTTTTAAAGAATAAATTTTCTTTCTTGTAGAGGTTTAATGAGTCCAAGAAAGAAAACTCGGGAAGTTATACATTTTTAAAACAAGCTCAAAGAAGAGAGAGAAGAATTCTTAGTAAAACACTAATCTGTAGATTTTATGAGCTCGAATTAGTGAGTGCTCGATGGTGTTTGCATAATTTGAGAGTCTGAAAACACCAAAGAAGACTTTAAGGAGTATTTTTTTCATAAATTTAGTCTCCAAAGTCTAAAAAGGTATAAAGAAATCTAAAGGATAACTCTCTTAGCTTAGGAAAACTAAGGTATTCCTTTTTCGTAGTTAGTCATTGGGGTCCAAAAAGGGTTAAACTATCACCATACTAACGCTCCTTCAATAACAAGAATAAATATTTATTTTAACGAGTGTGAAGCAAAATCAAGGTCACTTGTGTTTTTCTATTTATTTGTGAGTATGGGGAAACAAATAGTAGACTCGATGCCTTTGTCTTAAAGTTTAGCGAGCATGACAATAGCATGAAGAAAACTTAGAATATTTTTCATGTTTTAAACCAGAGCACAAAAAAAGAAAAACTCATCTCAAATAGGTTCCTTTTTCCTAAGTTTGATCTCCCATGCCCAAAAAAGAGATAAACCTATACCTGGGAATACTCTTCTAGCCAAAGTGGACTAAAGTATTCCTTTTTTGTAAGAAATATGTATAGTCCGGAAAAGGGTTAAATTTATACCAATGTGGATGGTCCTTCAATTCCTTTAATGAGTTTGAAGGAACAAGCTAACTTGACAATCTTGTCTCATTTAAGGAGTTTGAAAAGAGCTTAATGGTAACTTTGTATAATGGGAGCCTAATATGGAAGGTAGTCAGCAAAATAAAAAGAGTATGAGGCTTTTCTTTTTGCATAGAAGAAAACCAACAAGGCTCCCGAAACCTAGCAACTTGCAGCATGGAACCATGATGATAATAAGGGTTCTAACTAGGGTGTCCCATGTAGGATAAGTTCTAATCCATGGAAGAAAAATGAAAGTTGAAGAGTAAAAAGAGGTTTAAGTTGTAGTCGATGGAGAAAAACTGGGTCCTATGGCATATGATGGAGTAAAGTATGAATGCAATATGAAAGATGACAATGTCCTATCCTATATGTCTAGATATGATATGTAACCTTTTTTTCCATAGATTTGAATAGAACCTGATAAAACCATTTGACCAATATGGCATAGGCATAAAACCAATAAAATTAGTCCTGATGATAAAAATATGAAAAAAAACTATAGACAATGGGGTAAACATTTGAAAAATTTACCACAAATAGTGACAACAGGTAAAAATACTAAGTTATTTGTGAATGTGCCTTGGAGTGGAGCAAAAAGGCCCTAGATATTCAACTGTTGATCGTGATCAAACCAATGGCTGGTTTTCAAAGATGCGAGTTGCATGTACTCAATCTCTCTCTGAACTTCATTTTCATACCATTTTTTATTTTAGTGAATTTTTTGTTTTTTTTATCAGGTTATAAGTGTGAAACTACACACAAGTTGGTGAAGGCTTGTACACTTGCGTGTTCATAGAAAAAAAGTTAGTGAAAAGGAATTCACCTCTATGTAGAATGTGAGCTGTATTGAACTACACCCACGTTTCGCGTAGTTCACAAAATAAAAAGATAAACACTGATAAAAAACAAATGCAAATTTGCAGGTATGGCAATTATATTGTGAAAAATGGAACATGAGGACATGGATAGGGATGCAATGCATGCCCCATTAAATCTAAATGTATTATGTTGGTGTGGGTTACTAAAATTATTTTGCATGGAAAACATGCAGGATCAACTGAGAATCTTGGAAGCATTGGTGAGGTATTTGGATCCTAAAGAAGGTGTATTTGACCTCCAAGGTCAAGTTCTAGATTTCACCATGGAAGATATATATTTTATTACCAATTTATCATGTCGTGGAGTAGCTGTAAAATTAAAAGGTTTGGTCCACATGTCAACACCTACTATGTGCCAATAGCACAAAAGTGGGGAAGTCAAATTGCAATTGCACAAATCACAAGTTTTATGTTAAAAGTTACTGTTACTACCATTACATGGGTTGTAGGTGTAGCATCATTTCATTTAGCTACACACAACTAGATGCATATTGGTATAGAATTCTTGCGAAATGTGATTTTTGTTTGGTGCAGTAGTCTTGTAGTGAAAATGAAGAAGTATCTTACTTACTTCAATATGGGAAGGAATAAAAACTTTTGTTATGTGATCTTGATTGCATTCTTCTTTTAGCAGATTCTAGGCCTGAGCCTGAGAGTGACCCTCCCACTCTCCCATCCTCGTGAGCCTAGAATCGCCAGATGGGGTGATGTCTTGGTGATGCAAGGGGTGCAGACATAAGATATGTTTTTGATGATGACTTTCAGGCATAGTGGAGTTGACAGATTCCTGCCATCGATTAGTTTCCATATGCAGGTTTATATTTCTATGGAGATCCTGAGCTCATGCTTAGGATCTCGAAGAAGCATGGGAGAAATTGGTATATTTGTTTTTTGAAATATTAATTTTTTACGAGTTTTAGTTTATAAATATGCATACTTATGTATTTTGTCAAATCTAAGCCTAATCATAATGACTGATGTAGATATTGGACTAGTGCGTCTAGATGGACATCATAGAGTGTTTGTACAACCAACAAAGGTAGGCAGAGCTGGCACCATGCTTATGAAACTTGATGGAAAAATGAACCATTTGACTCATGATATTCCTATTAGTCAGATGGATAGGATAGCTATAAAGATGCAGGAGTATGTAGTGGGAGTGTCCACTGCATGGTTGAGATTGTTTAGGAAAGTATCTAGATGTGTCATCTGTTACAAAGAGGTAGTCGCATAGAAATTTGAGGCTCCGACCTCTCCTTAGAAGTAGTTACATTGTGGGGTATTATGATCCTAGTTTTGTATTTTGATATGTACTATTGGATGGATATATCGACTTGGACTTGTTTGATATATTTTGGACTTATTTATATACATATGATGGTTCATATTTACATGTATTTTTTTTGTATGCATGATTATTTTTATAGTGTATGATACAAATTCCAGTCAAGGACATATATTGATATTCATAAGTTAAAGTGTTTTGATGTACTGATATATGTTTATATGTAATATAATGAAATTTTCTTTCAAGTAATCTAATTTTTAAAAACTGACGAAATAAAGAAGGATCCCCCACATGTTAATCACAATTAAGTTGAGATATGACTAACTGAGAGTCAATTCTAACTTAAATACATGAAATGTCATGGGAAACAATGTCTTGGAGAAATTCAATAACAAATCGATATTCATCCATGGTCTTAGTAGAGGGGCCTAAACAAGCACCTATTGAACCAACTAGCTGAACTCAGAGTGAATAGATAACCCAAGAAAGTGAAGTGAGATTATGAGTGTGATTCCTAGCTCCATCAACGAATCATGGAAGCACTCAGTGAACATATGAAACACAATCATACTTGTATAATAAACACGAAGAAGGAGAAAAATTTACAACACCATACAACTATATATAAGAAAAAAAATATAGCTTAAGCATAATACTTCTTAAGGTAGAGCCCATTTCTGGGCTTCGCCAGCTTGTTTCCATCATAATCTACTAGTTCATAAGCACATTTTTCAAAAAATTAGACATGATATAGGGTCTGAGCCACATCGATTTAAACTTTCCTAGACCCAAAGGTTCTTTGTCTTGATCATAGACTAATACAAGGTCACCTTTGGAGAAAACCCTAGGTTTAATAGACTTATCATACTGCCTCTTAACCAGTTTCTTATGTTCTTTGTTTGTTGTAAGTGCATCTCTATGTCGATCATCTAAGTGTTCCAAATGGAACAAACGTTTTTCCAAATTTGAAGTCTCAGGTAAAATTTGTATAGCTAGTTTTAACGATAGTATTTCAAATTTGATAGGTGTGATTGCTTCCATCTCGTGAACAAATTGGAAAGAAAAAAAAATTGTGGCAATATTGAAATTGGTTCGACATGCCCAAAGTGCAGGATAAAGCATGATATGTCAATCAGATGTACTAGCATTTACTGTCCACTGGAGAATTTTTTTCAATTTTGTGTTAATGGATTCGACTTGTACATTTGTCTATAGGTAAAATGAATATGAATGATCTTGTTTAAAGCCAAGCATAGTATCTAATTCAATCATTGGTTTATTCTGAAAGTGACTTCCATGTTTAGTGACAATATGCTTCAAGGTACTAAACCTAGCAATAATATGATTGAATACAAAATAGGATGCATTTTCACCATCTTCTTTCACCGTAGGAATTTCCTCCTCCCACTTAGTAAAGTAGTCAACAAAAATGATAATATGTTTATGCCCCCACAACAAAAACTGGGTTGCATGTCATAAATTCCACCCCGTTTTTAGTAGAGTTTCCTAGCACGATAATGAGAAAGAGAAGAGCTGGATGTGACCACATATTTTGGTGAAAACATAACAAGGATGAAAGATCTTAACAACCTCGACACAATATTTAAAGAACATGGGCCAAAAATAATAGGCACACAAAATCTTTTGAGATGTTTCCAACCCATATAAAAGACCCCCATGTGCTACACTATGGGCATCATTTAGGACGGACTCAACCTCTTCATGAGTCATGAAATGATGCAAGAATGAATATATCCCTCTTATATAGAGAGTGATACCAATAATGAGGTAGTTTTAGCATTAAACTGTAGTTTCTTTTGGAATAATCAAAACCCATCCCAAGACTTAGGATAAAAATAATATTTTTTTTTATTAATCTCCTAGGTCCTACACTAGCTAGTTTGCACCCAACTCCATTTCTGAGGTCAAAATTTCCCAAATTTCCTCCTCGAATGAATTAGAAAGATCCTGGATAATATTCTGACAACTCTACAGTCTTCCCATATTGGCAAGTGTGTAGTTCTACTTTTTCAGTAGTTTCCAACTTTTCTGTAGTTTTAAGGCAAAAGATAAATCCTTGTTTTTTGCAACAACACACCTCCCTTCTTTTACTCATATAAAAAAATTATAAATTCCACTTTCATTCACTTATGAGTTGTACCTACTCAGTCAACAAATTAGTGAGCATCTTGACTAGTTTGGGAAGTTCTTTATGCACCTATGGGAAATTTTGATTAGTTTAGTAAGCCTGCTTTTGTACTGATTCGAATAGAATATTTGAGCTTTGCAATCCTTGGAGTATCTACATCATGAGAATCCTATATCTATTTAATGATGGTTGATGTAAATTAATATCAACAACAGTTTGTGGATTATCACATATTCACTCTCCTTCTTACGTGTTTCTTGCATATTTTCAAGCAATTTTGTGAGTTCAATTGTTATAAGCTTAAGATTAATTTCCACATGGTATTAGAACCTTGGTATCTCGATTGTTCTTCTCTTCTAATTGCTTTTTCATTGTCGAAATCACTCACTAGGAGCACATTGTATCTGTTCAAGGGTGTAGTTGTTGAAGAACGGATCAATCTCAACAAATCATCTTGAATCCTTTCAACTACTTCGAATGGAAGGAAAAGACAGAGATTCTAATGAGGAGTAAAGGCCTCTATAGAGTGACCATCGAAACTGGAGCTGAGCCTAATGCAGCAACAGAGTAGATACAATGGCATAATAGGAGAGATGAGGCCTATGGTCTCTTATGTCTCAGCATTTCCAGAGACCTTCTATTTCATCTTGATGGTCTTACATCACTAAATGAAGTATGGGAGAAGATTCAATATTTGTTTGGGAAGACAGATAAGATGAGGTGTCACCAACTAGAGAATGAGCTGATTTTATTGAGTCCAAGCAGCTTCCAATCCTTCCTTGCAAGTTTACTTCTCCAAATTCAAATCATTGTTTTTGCAGATGAAACAGTGTGGTATTGATAAAGAAGATAAACAACTAACCTTGGACATCCTTTCAAATCTTGGCCCTGACTACGCAGTATTTGTTTAGACCTTCCATGCCACCAAGTTGACATTTTGAAACTGGAAGATGCCTTCATTGGAATATTTCATGGAATCCTTGCTTCAGGAGAAAGGAAAATTGGTCTTGATGGGCACCATCAAACCTTCCAAATATAAATATTTGGTTGTTGGATATTCCAAGGTTAATTCCAAAGATAAGAAGAAGGCTAAGAAGTCTCCATATCAAAAAGGAGACAAGTCCAAGTCTTAAGAGGAGTCCTCAAAGACCAAGAAGAAGAAATTTCAGAAGAACAAAGGTAAAGGTGAAGGTAGCAAGTGCGCATACTGTGGTAAGGGTTTTCATCCTAAAAGATCTTGCTTGAATAAGCAGATAGATATACCGACTCAAATCCTGGAGAAGAACAACATCTCCCTTCCTGGTGGCACAAACAAGAAGGAAGGATGATATAGTTTCAAAGACAAAGAGAGGGTTCATGTCCTCATTGCAAACACTATAAGATCCACTTCCTTTATCATCTATTATGGAACTTCTAAGAACGTGGTTTCAACAAAGGAATCCTTCTCATCTCTTAATGAGTCGAAGGGTACAAACATTTTTCTTGTAGATAACTCAGAAACTGAAAGTAAGGGTAAAGGTAGCATTGATTTTGACCATGGTTCCTTTAATAATGTTTTGTATGTCCCAGGTATTGTTGCTAATCCCTTGTCATCCTCCTAGATGACCCACATTGGGTCTCCTAATAAGGATTTTTTTATCTACCAATGAATTTGAAATCTCTAATATTGCGAATGGTAGAGTCATTGGTAAAGGCCTTGTGGATCATAGTTCAAAATTTTACAGTTTCTCACACTTTGTACCTTTCTCTAACCCCTCTTCTCTCCTCACCCATGCCAATGAATCAATCAAAATTTGGCATGAGAAGTTTGGTAATCTAATCTATAAAACCTTTCATATTTTTGTGAAAAAGGTATGGTTTTGGGGCTGCCAAAGATAAAGTTTTCCAAAGGAGTATGTCAGGGTTGCATTCTAGGAAAACAGCCAGAGCATAAGCATGAGAGAGTCAGTCATGAGTGAACCTCTGCACCTCTTGAGCTCATACATAGTGATAATGTTGGTCCCTTCCCTCATATGTCCATGAGTCAAGACAAATGTGTCCTTACCTTCATAGATGAATTTTCCAGGTGTTGGTACCAGAAAATTTCCCTATCAAAATTGTTTACATTCCAGCAGCGCCCTTGTAAAGAATGATCCCAATTTTTACTACCGAAAAGTCCATTGACATCTTTGTCATAGCTTTGAGTTCCTTACGTTAAATTGATCAGCCTCCCTTCACTCAAAACCTTCAATCTAGTTAATCCTGCATTTGTCCATAAATGGAAGTCTAGTGCCTAATATTCTTAACAGTATAAAGAACTGAGTTAATCCTTGGCTTATTCTAGCTAAGTCAATTGATAATATTATTATTTTAAAATTATTCCATTATGAGTTATTTTATTTTATTTAAAAGACTTAGATATGTTTTTATACCATTCATCCCTAAAGTTTGGGAAAATGAAAGGATTTAAACCCAATGTCCAAGTCTAATTTCACGTGAAGATATAGGAAATTGTTAAATAAAATAAATATAAAAAAACAAAAACTACTTTATGTTTTATATTTATTTTATGAAAAGTTTTGGGTTTTAGAAAGTGAGTTTTACACCTCATGTTCAAACTCATGCTTCTATGTTCAAGTCATAAGCCAAGCTCTTCCACATCTCAGAAGCAAAAGGCGACAAGAGAAGCACAAGTCCATTTCAACATGTCGAGCTAACCATCAAGCAAGTATCAATGTTAATATGTATCAATGTTAATATGGTGGTTTGTATATGGGATGTATTCCATAAGGTTAATGTCAAATGCTAAACAACAAATGTTGAAACCAACGCTAAAGAAAGCTCAAGCTCGAGTTACCAAGTGCATTCAGATAGAGTTGAAAATCTCCAAAGTTGCAGATGGTAAAATTAACGCTTGTCTAAAATTTCATCAACAACTATCAATTGCATTTGATGCTGCATGAAGAAGGTAATTACAGATATAAAGAAAGAGCAACCAAGTGCCAAACGATAGATTCACTCCACATTTAAATGCCAATCAAATTCTGAAAAGTTCCTAGTATGATGGTACACACATCAGTTCCCACGTATTGAAGAAACTAGTCAATTGGCATCAATTGACTGTCAAGGGCTAAGTATATGTGTAAAATCCATGATCAATGTTTTGAAATTGTTTAAATGCTAAGTGCATCATAGTAGGTGGATGAAGAGGTTGTTCAGTTGGTAGCTACAAATGTACTAAGGCCTGACCAAAGTAGATTATTCTCAAACACTTACAGTTTTTGGTTCTTATACAAAATAGACTTGAGTGGAATACTGTAAATCTGGAGATGTTGCGAGGCAATCAAGAGAATAGTCTTCAATATTACTTCACCAAAAAATCCACTGAAATCTCTATGTTATTCTAAAAACAGAAATTCAAAGAATTAAGAAGGTCCCCCACGAAGGACTTGGAAAACAAAACTCTTTTGGCAACAGGTGGCAATCAAGAATTTATGAAAGATGGTTATTTCTACAAGTGGCAAAGCATTTTAAGGATCATATTTTCAAGCAAAGGATTGATTTGGCAATCCCATATTTTCAGCAAAGGATCAACGGGAAGAGTATTTTTCTCAACATATGGTAGTATTAAATAATTTCATTCTAAATATCATGGCAAATGTAGATCGTATCTCAGAGTCATCATTTTGAAGATAGGATGGGGATAGAAATCAAATCAACTCCAGATTGAATGCATTATGTCAGTTAAGCCATCTCAACAAAATTGAGAATCTAGGTCGACTTCAAATCCAGATATGACACAGATTTCAAACAATCCCAGATTTCTAGAAGATTTCAAGTGTGTCATGAGTATCTACAAGCATATTCAAGCTTCCAGGAAGACAATTGTCAAAATATTTGATAAATTTGATAAATTCTATATTCAATAGAACTTAGAAGATATTAAGGAAGCAATCATATTTTTTTTCTTTTCAGTACGAATTTGGTTTTCAACAAAGACAGTTGGATATTCACTTGTAGTGGTGCATGGTTTTTCAGCAGATTTGTTTTCATTATGTTGGCTTACAATAGATCGGTAGACTCCAACCCAATGGAACACTGATATATAACATAATAGATTGCAATTTTCAGTTTGCAAAGTATGAGTTTCGATTACTTTTTAGTTTATGGTTTTACAACAGCATGAAGACTCCAGCCCAATGGATATAAGGCACTTGTTCTACATTTCTTAGAGCCTCATAGGGAGGAATCTATCCCCAGTCAGAGCCAGATGTTGGTACCAGAAAATTTCCCTATCAAAATTGTTTACATTCCAGCAGCGCCCTTGTAAGGAATGATCCCAATTTTTACTACCGGAAAGTCCAGTGACATCTTTGTCATAGCTTTGAGTTCCTTACGTTAAATTGATCAGCCTCCCTTCACTCCAAACCTTGAATCTAGTTAATCCTGCATTCGTCCATAAATGGAAGTCTAGTGCCTAATCTTCTTAACAGTGTAAAGAATTGAGTTAATCATTGCCTTATTCTACCTAAGTCAATTGATGATATTATTATTTTAAAATTATTCCATTATGAGTAATTTTATTTATAATAAATTTTATTTAAAAGACTTAGATATGTTTTTATACCATTCATCCCTAAAGTTTGGGAAAATGAAAGGATTTAAACCCAATGTCCAAGTCTAATTTCACGTGAAGCTATAGGAAATTATTAAATAAAATAAATATAAAAAAAACAAAAACCTACTTTATGTTTTATATTTATTTTATGAAAAGTTTTGGGTTTTAAAAAGTGATTTTTACACCTCAAGTTCAAACTCATGCTTCTATGTTCAAGTCATAAGCCAAGCTCTTCCACATCTCAGAAGTAGAAGGCGACAAGAGAAGCACAAGTCCATTTCAATGCGTCGAGCTAACCATCAAGCAAGTATCAATGTTAATATGGCAATTTGTATATGGGATGTATTCCATAAGGTTAATGTCAAATGCCAAACAACAAATGTTGAAACCAACGCTGAAGAAAGCTCAAGCTCGAGTTACCAAGTGCATTCAAATAGAGTTGAAAATCTCCAAAGTTGCAGATGTTAAAATTAACGCTTGTTTAAAATTTAATCAACAACTATCAATTGCATTTGAGGCTGCATGAAGAAGGTAATTACAGCTATAAATAAAGAACAACCAAGTGCCCAACGATAGATTCACTTCGCATTTAAATGCCAATCAAATTCAGAAAAGTTCCTGAGTATGATGGTACTCATGTCAGTTCCTAGGTATTGAAGAAACTAGTCAATTGGAATCAATTGACTGTCAAGGGCTAAGTATATGTGTAAAATCCATGATCAATGTTTTGAAATTGTTTAAATGCTAAGTGCATTAGCAGGTGGATGAAGAGGTTGTTCAGTTGGTAGCTACAAATGGACTAAGGACTGACCAAAGTAGATTATTCTGAAACACTTACAGTTTTGGTTCTTATACAAAATAGACTTGAGTGGAATACTGTAAATCTGGAGATGTTGTAGGGCAATCTAAGAGAATAGTATTCAAGATCACTTCACCAAAAAAGCCACTGAAATCTGTGTGTTATTCTAAAAACAGAAATTCAAAGAATTAAGGTCACCCATGAAGGAATTGGAAAACAAAACTCTTTTGGCAACAGGTGGCAATCAAGAATTTATGAAAGATGGTTATTTCAAGAAGTGGAAAAGCATTTTAAGGATCATATTTTCAAGCAAAGGATTGATTTGGCAATCCCATATTTTCAGCAAAGGATCAACGGGAAGAGTATTTTTCTCAACATATGGCAGTATTAAAGAATTTCATTCCAAATATCATGGAAAATGTAGATCGTATTTCAGAGTCAACATTTTGAAGATAGGATGGGGATAGCAATCAAATCAACTCCAGATTGAATGCATTATGTCAGTTAAGCCAGCTCAAAAAAATTGAGAATCTAGGTCGACTTCAAATCTAGATATGAAACAGATTTCAAACAATCCCAGATTTCTAGAAGATTTCAAGTGTGTCATGAGTATCTACAAGCAGTATTCGAGCTTCCAGGAAGACAATTGTCAAAATATTTGATAAATTTTATTAGTTCTATATTTAATAGTGCTTAGCAGATATTAAGGAAGCAATCATATTTTGTTGTCATTAATTTTAGATTTAATTTTGTTTTCGGGGAGATAGCACTAGACTGTTGAATGTACTTTGTTATTTAGTTTATGATTGTCATAGCATAGTTTGAAGGAGGTTCAAAATATCTAAGTCATGAGTCGTTTTAGAGATAGGGTTGACTATCTATTTTGGGAGTTAGTTGCTGATTTATAGCAATTTGTTTTAGTGAGCTAGAAGTAAAACTTCCGAGTATATATTGTAAGTCTAAGGGCATTTCAGAGGGAGGGAATTCTAGCCAAGGGTTGAGATTCTATTGGCAGGGCATGTATACACTTTGTTTTTCTTTATGTAGGATGGCTTCTTTCAAATGATTATAATCATGAGCCTATTTTGCTTTTATAAATGAATTGTATCTAGTTATGATTTTATCTTGTGTGTGGTCTTGATAATCCATTACAAGATTATTATAATGATGTGCAATTACCTTTAAATGTCCTATTGCATAACCAGATTCATTCTTTATAAATTCATGCTCGTAGTCTTTCCTATTACTGTATTTTACAATGATACATTTCTTGCTGTTTGATCTTTAAACCCATCCTTATCTTTGTATTGTTATGCCTCCATCACTCTATCAACTCAGTTACCCATTAAACCAATTTTAAAGATTCACTAGCCATGCTCCTTATGCAGTCAAAGTGCATCTTTTAGTGATAACATCTTCTGGCACTGTTGCCGGGGATGAAGGAGCGAAGATATCTTCCCCAGGAAGAATGACAACAAATAACAGTCTTTGATAGTGAATGAGGGCTAGTGACATAGTGGCTACAAATTATTCACCTGGTGACTCCAACTTCTACAGATCCAGATTTCAAAGCTTAACTGATGATTTCATTGGACTAATGAGGACTTATGATCTGGCTTCTATTGTTTCAAGGTATGAATGTCTAGATTTTGCAGAACTTCCTGGTTATCCAAATCTTCTTCCTTTGGATGAATATTTGTTGAGAAATGGTCAGAAATTCAATGAAGAAGATCTGAGTTTAGCTGTGAAACACATATCTTATTTTCGTGAATTTACGGAGTTACTCAGAGTTAAACATGAAGATGTCTTTATTAGACTATTCTATGATTCATTACAAGGAAAGTGTAAAAGTTGGGTTGAATATTTGTCTGTTGGGTCAATTAGATCATTAACAGGTTTTTGGATTATCTTTCTGAAGACATGGACGGAGAAGACAAAGTTTAGGGCAAATTCTCTTTCCATTAAAAATTTCAGGGAATGGAATGATATGAGCACTAATGATGAAATAGATGAAAAATTTTCTTCCCTTTTGTCTTCTTATTTAAAGTCAAGTTCATGTAACTTGGAATCTAAATTCATTTTTTTAAAAGAATTTGCTGCATATATTGAGAAAGAGATTGAAGCTTTAGAGGTCAAGATACATAGTTTTTCTTTTCAAATCCTTTTTCAGTTGTCTTTTGATATCAAGACCGAGAATAAAGACAAGTTTGATGATCCAAAATTGAGAAATTGGTATGACTCGATAGTTGACTATATCAAGGAATTTATCGATTCAAGGTTTCAGTATTCATTTCATGATAAGTCTGAAAATCAAACTTACAGACATATGTCAATTTTTGTTCCTGTCTTCATCTTTCTAATACACAGATCAAGATTTTCATCAGGTATTCAGATACTTGTATGTCTTCACTAAAAGCATGATTTTACTTGACTAAGTTGCAGATTTGGTTAGTGTAGATAGAGTACATAAATAAGATCATATCAAGAGCATCTATTCCCTTTCAGCTTTCAGCTTTCGGCAGTAGATTAGTTATTTTGCTTTTCAGTATGAATTTGGTTGTCAACAAAGACAGTTGCATTTTCACTTGTAGTGGTGCACAGTTTTTCAGCAGACTCTATTTTCATTATGTTGGATTAGAATAGATCGGTAGACTCCAGCCCAATGGAGCTCTGATATAACATAATAGATTGCAATTTTCAGTTTGCAGAGTATGAGTTTGGATTACTTTTTAGTTTATGGGTTTACAGCAACATGAAGACTCCATCCCAATGGATATAAGGCACTTCGTCTACGTTTCTTAGAGCCTCACAGGGAGGACTCTATCCCTAGTCAGATCCAGATGTTGGTGCCATAAAATTTCCCTATCAAAATTGTTTACATTCCAGCAACGCCCTTGTAAGGAATGATCCTAATTTTTACTACCGTAAAGTCCATTGACATCATTTTCATAGCTTTGAGTTCCTTACGTTAAATTGATCAGCCTCCCTTCACTCCAAACCTTCAATCTAGTTAATCTTGCATTTGTCCATAAATGGAAGTCTAGTGCCTAATCTTCTTAACAATATAAAGAATTGAGTTAAACCTTGGCTTATTCTACCTAAGTCAATTAATAATATTATTATTTTAAAATTATTCCGTTATGAGTAATTTTATTTATAATAAATTTTATTTAAAAGACTTAGATATGTTTTTATACCATTCATCCCTAAAGGTTTGGGAAAATGAAAGGATTTAAACCCAATGTTCAAGTCTAATTTCACGTGAAGCTATAGGAAATTGTTAAATAAAATAAATATAAAAAAACAAAAAGCTACTTTATGTTTTATATTTATTTTATGAAATGTTTTGGGTTTTAAAAAATGAGTTTTAGACATCATGTTCAAAGTCATGCTTCTACGTTCAAGTCATAAGCCAAGCTCTTCCACATCTTAGAAGCAGAAGGCGACAAGAGAAGCACAAGTCCATTTCAACGTGTCAAGCTAACCATCAAGCAAGTATCAATGTTAATATGGAGGTTTGTATATAGGATGTATTCCATAAGGTTAATGTCAAATGCCAAACAACAAATGTTGAAACCAATGCTGAAGAAAGCTCAAGCTCGAGTTACCAAGTGCATTAAGATAGAGTTGAAAATATCCAAAGTTGCAGATGTTAAAATTAACGCTTGTTTCAAATTTCATCAAAAACTATCAATTGCATTCGAGGCTACATGAAGAAGGTAATTACAGCTATAAAGAAAGAACAACCAAGTGCCAAACGATAGATTCACTCCACATTTAAATGCCAATCAAATTCAGAAAAGTTCCTGAGTATGATGGTACTCACATTAGTTCCCAGGTATTGAAGAAACTAGTCAATTGGCATCAATTGACTGTCAAGGGCTAAGTATATGTGTAAAATCCATGACCAATGTTTTGAAATTGTTTAAATGCTAAGTGCATTAGCAGGTGGATGAAGAGGTTGTTTAGTTGGTAGCTACAAATCGACTAAGGCCTGACCAAAGTATATTATTCTCAAACACTGACAGTTTTGGTTCTTATACAAAATAGACTTGAGTGGAATACTATAAATCTGGAGATGTTGCAGGGAAATCTAAGAGAATAGTATTCAAGATCACTTCACCAAAAAAGCCACTGAAATTTGTGTGTTATTCTAAAAACAGAAATTCAAAGAATTAAAAAGGTCACCCACGAAGGAATTGGAAAACAGAACTCTTTTGGCAACAGGTGGCAATAAGAATTTATGAAAGATGGTTATTTCTACATGTGGTAAAGCATTTTAAGGATCATATTTTCAAGCAAAGGATTGATCTGGAAATCCAATATTTTCAGCAAAGGATCAATAGGAAGAGTATTTTTCTCAACATATGGAAGTATTAAAGAATTTCATTCCAAATATCATGGCAAATGTAGATCATATCTCAAAGTCAACATTTTGAAGATAGGATGGGGATAGCAATCAAATCAACTCCAGATTGAATGCATTATGTTAGTTAAGCCAGCGCAACAAAATTGAGAATCTAGGTCGACTTCAAATCTAGATATGAAACAGATTTTAAACAATCCCAGATTTCTAGAAGATTTCAAGTGTGTCATGAGTATCTACAAGCAGTATTCGAGCTTCCAGGAAGACAATTGTCAAAATATTTGATAAATTTGATCAGTTCTATGTTCAATAGTGCTTGGCAGATATTAAGGAAGCAATCATATTTTCTTGTCATTAATTTTAGATTTAATTTTTTTCTTCGGGGAGATAGCACTAGACTGTTGAATGTACTTTGCTATTTAGTTTATGATTGTCATAGAATAGTTCGAAGGAGGTTCAAAATATCTAAGTCCTAAGTCGTTTTAGAGATAGGGTTGACTGTCTATTTTGGGAGTTAGTTGCTGATTTATAGCAATTTGTTTTAGTGAGTTGGAAGTAAAACTTCGAAGTATATATTGTAATCCTAAGGGCATTTCAGAGGGAGGGAGTTCCAATTGAGGGTTGAGATTGTATTTGTAGGGCATGTATACACTCTGTTTTTCTTTATGTAGGATGGCTTCTTTGAAATGAATATAATCATGAGCCTGTTTTGCTTTTATACATGAATTGTATCTAGTTATGATTTTATCTTGTGTGTGGTTTTGATAATGCATTACAAGATTCTTATAATGATGTGCAATTAACTTTAACTGTCTTGTTGCAGAACCAGATTCATTCTTTATAAATTCATGCTCATAGTATTTCATATTATTGTATTTTACAATGATACATTTCCTGCTGTTTGATCTTTAAACCCATCCTGATCTTTGTATTTTTATGCCTCCGTCACTCTATCAACTCAGTTACCCATTAAACCAATTTTAAAGATTCACTAGCCATGCTCCTTATGTAGTCAAGCTGCATCTTTTAGTGATAACATCTGGTATTGTTGGGTTTACTTCCTTAAACTCAAGTCTAAAGTTTTTTACCACTTCAACGTTTTCAAGGCCTTGGTTGAGAACCAGTCTGGGAAGAAACTCATTATCCTTGTATCTGATAATGGTGGTGAATATGTCAATTCTAAGCTCATTAATTATGGTGAAGATGCAGTTATCCAAATGCATCACTCTATTCCTTACAGACCTCAGCAGAATGGTGTAGCTGAAAGAAAGAATAGAAGCCTCAAGGAGATGGCTACTTGTATGTTGGAGTCTAAAACTTTGCCACCAAATTTTTGGGCTGAAGCTATAAACTATGCATCCTACATCTAGAATAGGGTGCCTCACTAGAAACTTTATGGAGTTACTCCTTTCAAAGCTTGGAGTGGGAACAAACCATGTGTGTCTCATTTCAGGATTTTTGGCTCAAGGGCATGGGCTAAAATTCCATTAGATAAAAGGAGGGATTTGGAACCCCAAAGTGAAGAGTTCCTATTTTTTGGGTATTCTAAATATATAAAAGGGTATAATATGATCATCATGACCACTCAAAAATCCTTCATTGAAAGAAGTATTGTTCAGCTTGAAGAAGAGCCTATGGTAGCAAAAACAGTTGGAGAGTCCTCTTCACCTCCTCCACCTTTGGTTGTAAGTGAAGGAACTAATAAATTTTTTTATTTATATATGTATGTCAATGATGATTTAATTGCATATCCAAACAAACACACAAGGATAAAGTCGGAAACAAATACCATTCAAGCAGTTAGGGAATTAGTTGGGAATCCTAGTGATTCTAGGAGGATTAAATCTCAATTTGAGAGTGCCCTTTTTGTAAAGGACCCTTTATTTGATGATAAGTGTTTTCTAATGATTGAATATGATCCACGTACATATTAAGAAGCATATGAATACCCAATATTTCAAACATCCATGAAGGATGAATTCCATTCGCTTGAAAAGAATGACACATGGGAACTAGTCAATCTCCCCCTAGAGAGAAATCTAGTTAAGTGTAAGTGGGGTTTCAAAAATAAATTTGCTGCTGATGGTTCTCCTATAAAATATAAGGAAATATTAGTGGACAATGGATTCTCGCAATTCCAAGGAATTTACTACAACGAGACCTTTGCACTAGTTATAAATATGGACTCCATAAGACTAGTTTTGTCCATTGCAGTGTCCAAGTAGTGGGAGGTACATCACATGGATGTGGAGAGTGAATTTATACATGGTGATCTGAAAGAATAAATATATATGTAGTAGACATAAGGTTTTGTGACTAGTACATCTCTTGTGCGCAGGTTGAATAAATCACTGTATGGGATAAAACAAGCTCATAGAGCTTGGTATGCTAAGATTGGTGGATTTTTTCTATCACTAAACTATTATAGATGAAATTATCATCCAAATTTCTATTTGAAGTTGATTCGTGGACATTTAATCATTATTGTTTTGTATGTATGACCTTCTAATCATAGGATTTTCCAAGAAATAAATTGCCTCTTTGAAGAGTACAATGAACCATGCCTTCTCTATGACTGATTTGGGATTGTTAAGCCAATTTTTGGGGCTTGAAATTTCTCAATCAGATCTTGCAATCAAGGTACATCAGACCAAGTATGATTCATATCTTTTGAATAAGTTTATAATGAAGTATTTCAATCCAAACAAGACTCCTTTCCTTTCAGGAGTTAAGCTTGAATAAGCACAGTCAACTCCATTGGAAAAAAAATCCTGTATAGGCAACTGGTTGGTTGTCTTCTTTATTTGACTCATACTCGACCTGATATATATTATGCAATGAGTGTGGTTTCCATACAAATGGATCAGCCTCATGACATCCATTCAAGGGTAGAAAAGAGAATCCTAAACTTTGTACAAGGAACAAAAACTCATGGGATTCACTAGGGTGCACAATCTAGCCTAGAGTTAGTTGGTTTTACTGACTCTGATTGGGAAGGTGATAACAATGATATAAAATAAAATTATGGATATGTGTTTATGCTTTCATATGGACCAATCAGTTGGTTAAGTAAGAAGCAAAGTGTAATTGAACTTTCATCTACAGAGGCAGAATACAAAGGAGTTGTGAATGCAACTACTCAATCTTTGTGGTTGTAGGAAATACTTGGAGAGTTTGGGATCGAGTCAAAAACTTCTACAGTAATTTATTGTGACAACCAAAGTACCATTCAAATATAAATTGATCCAATACTGAGTCAGTGAACCAAACACATTGATATCCATATGTACTACATCAGAGGACGTCTGCATGATGGGGTCATTGCTCTTCTCTATTGCGCATTATCTAAGCAAGTTGTAGACATATTCACCAAGGTGTTTCTAGAGAGGGATTTCAACAATATCAAGTCATTACTTGGGATAACTAATAATCTGGTGAAAATAGATTGAAGACCATATTTCATACAGTTTTGTTCATGTCCATGTTTAAGGGAGGATTTCCCCCTTGTGGGTTTTCCTCTTTCCTTGTTTTATATGGACAAGCAGTATGTAAAGGGTGACTAAGCCTTGTTTATAGGCCCTATATATATGATATTTTTCTAATATTTTACATAAATTCAGGATTAAGACTAGGTGTTGGAATAATAAAAACCCATCCCAAGACTTAGGATAAAATAATTAATCTTTTTTATTAATTTCCTAGGTCCTACACTAGCTAGTTTGCCCCCAATTCTATTTATAAGGTCAAAAATTTCCCAAAATGCCTCCTAGAAAGAATTAGAAATATCCCAAACAAGATTCTAATAGCTATGCAGTATTCCCATATTGGAAAGTGCATAGTTCTTCTTTTTCAATAGTTTCCAACTTTTTTGTAGTTTTAAGGCAAAAGCTAAGGTTAGTTTTAAGGCCCGACTGCCTTGTTTTTTGCACCAACTCACCTCCCTTATTTTTCTCATCTAAAAGCATGATAAATTCCACTTTCCTTCACTTATGACATGTACCTACACATTCATAAAATTCGTGAGCATCTTGACTGGTTTGGAAAGTTATTTATGCACCTATAGGGAATTTTGACTAGTTTAGTAAGCCTACTTTTGTACTAATTTGAATATAATCTTTGATATTTTGAATCCTTGGAGTATATAAATTATGAGAAGCCTATATATATTTAATTATGGCTGATGTTAAATTAATATCAACAACTTTTTGTGGATTATCACATATTCAGTCTCCTTCTTGAGTGTTTCTTGCATATTTTCAAGCAATTTTGTGAGTTTAATTATTCAAAGCTTGGACTTAATTTCCACAGTTTCTGTCGTTATTCTCACAACGAGGTTGTTGGACAGTTCAAATTTTTTATATATACCAAGATGTCTCTATACCAAGGATCCGAGGTGGAAATTAAGAAGATATATTCTTCAAGAAATGAGTCATCTTCTATCTTAGAACTCTCGTCACTAGGGAACTTAGAAATAAGCTCTGCAAACAAAAAATACTTCTTAGACTTAAAGGATTGAAAATCAAGGCCAAACTCTTCAAGAATGACAATCCATTATACACCGGGTTAAAACGTACTGAAATGGATTTACTTCCACAACTACAATGGTTGTTCAAAGTAAAATATAGTGACACAACCTATGAACAACATAAACAGTTGCTAGTGCCAATTTCTCAACATGAGACTATTGAAGTTCAGGTCCTAAGAGGGCTCAACTGAAGTAATATATGACATGCTACTAGATTTGATCATCTTCCTGACTAGTACTATTCCAACTATAGAATTAGAAGAGACCAAATATAGTATGAAATATTTAGTGTAATCTGGCGGGCTCAACAAAGCGGCTGATAATAGTGTTTTTTTTAAAAGCATCAAATTATTGTTGTATAGCCTCATCCCATAAGAATGGTGTTATAGATGATTTTACCACACATGGTTGATCACATATTTATGGACTTGCATGTGCCTCTGCAGACTCTTTATATCCCATGGACTTATATTATACTTTGATGTCCCAAGATCATCCCTAGAAAACACCTGTTTACATCCCTAAACCCATGCTCATGTGTACACTTGATTTTTGACGTCAAACCCGTGTAAATCGAGATGTGTGCATAAATCCAAATATTTTTGGAGTTTTCCTCATATGAGTCCAAAGATCCTGACTCTTGGCCTTCCATATGCCTTGAGATCACTCAGATTCGACCCTCCATTACCATTTTGGAGTGCTATATAAGGAACCCTTAGATACATTGAAGAGGAAGAAGAGAATATAAAAGAAACTATAGTCCATTGTTGCCTCAGTTTTCTTATACTTGAGTCTGCATCCCTTTGTCCCTTTGGAGCACTTTGTGTTCTTCCCAATCTTTCCTTTTCTTTGTAAGCTTGCTATTGAGAGATGGAGGATTGAGGTGGTGGAGGTTCAGGTGGAGGACTCGGTTTCTCCGGTTCGTAGACGTGCCAAAAGAGGTTGTCACTATTGTAATATCTGATTTTATTAATAGAAATATCTTTTCCTATCTAATTATGTGCATTTGAATATGAATGTTGAATCCATGGATGTATTTAATTGCTTATACATTGTTGAATATATATGCTAGAGTACATATAACACATTATTATAGAGCATGCTTGTCTTGTTTATTGTTGTTGAGAGAAAATTGCTAATGCAAGCATGAATTGGAAAAGCTCAACGGAGTTCTACTTCAACTATCTGGAACAAGGTACGATTCAGTATCCCTTAGTGTTAGATGTTTGGTTTCTCTTGCATATTGGGAAAGATTGATTTATGGTGTCAAGATGTCTATTGTGGTACTCCAAATCCATAGGAAGTTTCTCTCCGTAAAATAATTGCCGACCATACTGAGGAGGTTCCTAGCTGTTTCTCTTTGGGGTTTTGGTATTCAATGTACTCTAATTTCTCTTAATTTCTCTGTTTCTGTGTCGGGTTTGGGGGCATGTTTTCCCAGTAGGGTCGTGAAGAAGTAAATTTGATCTTGGATTGTTTGTTTTCCCTATTTTTCTTCCTTTCTTGTCCTATACACGGGTTTTTGATTCACAGTCACGTATACATGTGGGTTTTCCCTGAATAGTCGCGTATGTACACGTGTTTACTAAGAACAGCCATGTATGCCTTGATTTTGAGCCTTAGTTGGAGGATTAAGTGTTGTTGGGTGAGTTTTGATGATTGCTAAGTCTTCTTGGATGCTTCTGGTGTCTGTATACACCCTTTGTTTCTGACCAAAGACTTCTTTTAGTTTATTTTTAAGATTTGTTCGTGTCATTCATTTATTCGTTTTTTGTTTTGGGATTAGTGTATTAGGTCTCTTTTACCTTGGTGCCTTCCTTGGCTACTGTTTGTGAGTGGTAGCAAGGTCTGATGGTTTTAGAGTCATTTATTGATTTCATATCTCATTTATTTCAAAAAATACAAAAATATTTTTTCTTTTGCATACTTATGCATCTCTTTCATTTTTCATTGGCATAGTACTTGAATTAGGTTTTCTTGTTGACTTATAGTCAGACTTTCATTTAGGAATGATTGCATTTACATTTGAAGGAAAAATATTGCATCTCATGTAGTGGCATATCCTGTTTTTCATTCTACACAATTGCACTTGGCATTGCTTGTTAGGTGTGCATATTTACTTCACCACTAAGTCATAACTTCATTAGTTGCATGACCATTTCCCTTTGAGTAATCACAACCAATTAAAATCAACACTTAATAATATGAATTGCACTCTTTTCTTTTATAGGGTAATCAACAAGATTAGATTTTAGGATCTTGGAATAGTTCATTGCGAGTCAATTCTCCAAGACCACTAAAAAAAACAAGTAGGTGTCTGCCTAAGTGAGAGTGTAAAACCCTTGGTATAATTAGTGTTTCTCAAGATGATCCTCTTACACATGAGTTAAGCATGAGGTAGTGCATACGATTGTGATTGGGATGACCCCTGGTCACTTTCTATGAGCACTAGAGATATTTCTAGGATTGTATTTGTATCTAGAGGTCTTTGAGGTACGGTCGGTGCACCCTTTAGGTACCGGCTTTTGATTTTAGTCTTCGGGATTTGCTACCCTTCCCATATGGTCGATCCCACCTGTAGCTATCCTCCTAAGAATTGGTTATATTGGGGTGACCTTAGTTTCCTTACCTAGGTATTGAGGGGGTATTTGCAGAGGTTATTCTGCAGGTGTCCTATCCAGGTGGGGGTCGGATAACACAATCCCTATATGCATTGAAGCTGAGGGCCACTATAATTGGTTACGAACCTCTTCTCATTGTGTATGGGAGTCTCAAGCCTCTCCTAGGAGAAACATACCTGCTTCATTCAGGATCTCACATATCCTACCATTGGTTTGCTTGTCTTTTGGTTTTAGATTTTCTTAGGTGTATGCTCTGTGCACACTAGATTTATTAGGGCCACGTAGTTAGATCGAGTCTTTTCTTTTTGTTGAGTCATTGTGGATCCGGATGCGTCACTTTGTCGTTCTCATCATTTAGCAGGACTTCCTCCTTCTACATCTCCTCCTCCTTTGGGAGAGAGAACCAGGCAGTCCAAGAGGACTCATTCTCGCTTTGATTCACACACCATGGGTGACCATGAGCCTGAGATCCCAGAGATCCTTGATCTTCCTCATCCCATATGGGATGATGAACCTTCAAGCATATATGGGACTCCGTTGGGATCTGGCCATTCTATATCTAGGACATCTCCTAATGATCCTTCACAATTTTTGAGCTACATGCATGCACGTCATCAGTATTGGTTGTGTAGTCCGAAACATGAGACTCACCTTGTGCCCCTCGTCTTCAACACCAATTCCTTCAAATTCTTTTTTGATGACGCATCATCTTCCTAACTCTAGTGGGCCTTCAGGACGAAGTTCTGTTGTTAGCCATGTCTGTTTTACTTCTACTCACACCATAGTGTCACAAGGCTGTGTGCCTCCTTATGTGTCAATAGGACATGTACCTTCCTATGGACCTTCTTACGGTCCATCTTACAGACAAACCTACACACCTTATGGGTCTGGGTATCAACCCATGTACCCATATCCTAATTATGGATTTGTAGCACCCCAGCCTTAAGGAAATCCAAATTACAATGCTTCCATGCAACCCTATATGGGTCAAATGGGAGGAGGTTACTATCCCACTGTCCAAGTCCATGGTGTATATAGAAATCAACCTTATGCGAACTAGTCCTATCAAGGACATGGAACCAACCGACTCAACCTAAAATCCCTTTCCTTGTGACTTTGAATCTACCTGACTTGTCAAGATTGACAAATGATCTTGTATCTCATGACCCAGCATGGACGACAATTCCTACTAAACTTCCTTCGGACATTCCAAAGTTTGAAGGTAAGTCTGGTGAAGATCCTGGTGAGCATGTCATGACCTTCCATATTTGGTGCTCTTTGTACTCCTTGAACGATGATTCTATTCATTTGAGACTATTTCAATGCACCCTCATGGGTCCTGCTGTGAAAATGGTATATAGATTTACCTAGGGGGACTTATACTTGGTCCAATGACCTAACTATAAATTTTATTGATCACTTCTAGCTACCCATGCATTACGATGCCGGTACTAAACTTTTGTCAACATTTCGGTAAGACAAAGCCACCCACATTTCGGATCACATTCAAGAGTGGCATAGATGGAAGAGGTTGACTAAATCCTTCATATTACCATAGTTTCTTCTAGAGTGGTTCCTCAAGTCGTTGTTACCCTATATCATGAAGGATGTTTCCACATCCGAAGTGAAAAATAAGGACCAAGCTATTTTTAGGGCCCAACAGTTGGACTTGATTTATGCTTAGTCTAGGCTCCTTTATGAGATCATACCAAATGCTCCATGATCCAATTTCGACCCCAAGTTTAAACCTGGGACACATGTCGATAGTATTGTTGGCTCCGTAAGTACCAAAATTGCAGACTCGGTTATGAAACAAGTGAGCCAGTTATCACTTAACCAGTTTGTGTCGGGACAAGCTACGACTTCGTTTTATCCTACCCAAACGACGGATGTACTTTCGATGCAATCATCGAACCCAAAAGGTAACCAGCAACCTAGAAGGAATAAAAATAAAGGAAAAAATAATCAAAAGGGTGGGAATAAGAATGATAATGATAATAATGAAAAGAACACAAATAATGTTGGGGGGTAAACAAATCCTAAGCTGAAGGTAAAATTTCCTTGAAAGTTGTGTAAGGATGATCACTTCACTCACATGTTCCCTCGAATGGAAGATAACATAGGGCCTAGCTGTGTTCACAAATCCTTTACCAAATAATCAAAATATGAAATCAAGGAATGTGGATCCTGGTAGTACTCCTAGTGGAACTCAAAACTTGTCGGATACCACTAGTGGCCATGGTTGCATGAACATGGTGAAAGCTACGAATGTTGTGTCACATGTGAAAGAATATGGTATGTCACATCTAGACCTTGGGAAAGAGCCTACTCTTCCTGAGAGCTCTTTGCGAATTGAAAAGCCTATGGATAATCTTGAAGATCTGCCTCACATTCCTAAGGGAGTATTAAAGTTCTCGGGGCACAATCCTAATGCTTGAGCCACCACGAACTATTCAATTGTCAAGGATTTGGGCTAGACTCCTTGTGCAATGTTTGCATTAGAAGTGCTTCCGAATTGTCCTCCACAAAGGAAGGCCTTGTTGTCTGCTCTTAGGGTGGGTGATGAAAGTTGTCCTTCCATGATCAAATTTGAAACGCATGGAATCCAGCCTCACTTTCCTTACTATGTGTCTCTTTTGATTCACATAGAGTGTCTAAATCACACCATCAAGCGCACTGTGATTGATGAGGGCGTCGTTGCTTTTGCGATGTCTTTGGCCTATTGGAAGGGCTTAGGTTCTCCCACATTGTCTAAATATGTAAACATGTTGACTACATTTCATGGAAGATCATTTCGGTTGCATGGTATACTTCCTTCTGTAGAGGTCCAATTGGGAGGAAAGACTGTTGCAATTGAGGTTGAGGTGGTTGATGCACCCCTCGACTACAATCTATTACTGGGTAGGAACTGGATGTACAATATGAAATCTATAGCCTCTTCCCTATTCCGATTGGTTTGTTTTCCTTTGGATAGGAATATCGTTACTATTGATAAAAAATATTTCCAAAATCCAAGTTTAAAACCATCATTGAGAGCTTCTATCCTGATTATTGATGATTCTCAGCATGCAACTGAGAATGTGGGTGTGGGCATGTATCCTTCTCTCGTGTGAACCTTTAGTTGTCCTGCACCTATCCTTATTATTGGTTCTAGTCTTGGTAAGGATTTGACCTCATTGAATTCGGTCTCTTTTTGCACCTCTCATATGTGTTGTAAAGGAAAGTATCCTATGGCTAGGGTTTAAGAGGCCATCAACATACTGGGGTTGAAAGAGAGATGCATAATGTTCAGCAAGCATATATAAGCAAGTTTCAGAGATAAGAAAGGTCCACACCTGATTAACTGAAGGCTAGTCCAAGATTTCTCTTCAATCCTATTCTTGCTCCTCTCGCTCCGAGAGACCTGCAAAATGAATTATACCTTCCTCAAACCATTATGACCACATGTAAAAAAATGGTAATCAAATAAACATGAACTAATGATCTGAATAACATCATCATATGATCATGAACATAAATCCAATCACACATTGAAAAATGATTTGGGGAAGAATAAGGACATCACATCTTTATTAATTTTGAAAACAAGTACAAGTATACCTTCTCTTCAAGTTCGGCACCTCATGAAACCTCGATCTGGTTCTGCTGCTTCTCTTCTCCAAAGAACTCAGCCTCCAAGCTCTACAACACAAGGAGATGACCGCCAGGGCAAAGGTGTGGGCAAAGAGAGCTCCAAATCCTCCAGCATAACAATGCAAAAATTCAAGTCCCCTCTCATGGACCTCCCTACCTCTATTTATATGCTTAAAGAAGAGTTAGGGGCGAAGACAAAGTAGTTACAACTGAAGGAGTCAGTTGCATAACTACCCAAACTACCCGAAATTCAAAAGGCATATTTTTGACATTTTTAAAAGGCATACGCGGGTTTCTGAATACTACAGTCACGTACATGAAAAGTACATGCGGGTTTCTAGTACAGAAAGTTGTGCATAAAAGCACACGCAGGTTGTATAACTGACAAGTCGCGTATCATATGCAGGTTCCCTTAAGGGCAAGTAACGTATAGACAAAAAAATCATTTTTAGGTCATTTTTGGGTAGTCTCAGACTTTGGTGTCTTCTAGAAAGTTTTATCTAAGAGAAATATCTTTCCAACGGTGTAGAGATGCGATCAAACGGAGTTATATAACTCAAGATATAGGTCCTCCAAGTTAGGTGTTTTTTCAGTGACTTTCAGTGACTTTTCATGAAGTGTCATCATGGAAGTGTCAACATGCGACGGAATCATGGGAAAGTGGTCATAGGTAGAGATGTGTCATTTTGAGCTATAACAGATGCCCCCTAATGTGTGAGGTTAGAGAGGAAGACAATAGCCGAAATACATTATAAAGGAAACAACTAAGTATGGAGAGAGCAGAGAATCCAAGATCGAAAGGCTCGAACAAAGGTACCTGTAAGAGAGATAAATGTCAGAAAAACTGATCTCTGGGACATACAAGTCCATATACAAAACATCGCCATAAAGATACAGGCGGATCCAACATATGTATAACTGATGAAACTATCATGGTCGCTCAATATACAAAAAGGTGCCATATCAAATCTAAAGGAGTCATGGCCACAAATGAACAAGGTGAATCCATACTCGACAATCGATCATAGCCACAAAAATACAAGGTGGACCTATGTCTCAACAAAATGTCATATAAAATGTAACAAGATCTTGTGCAACTTGGGCAATAGAAAAAAATGAAGATGCTACTGTCGGCCCAAGGTCTTCAATCCAAACCGCCCAAAAAAAGGTACGAATCCTAACCATGTGAATAAAGGAGTTGAAGTCGAACATGGAGGAAACCGTTTGATTACTGGTCAATAATGAGAACCGTTAACAAACACGAGGGAAACCACCATTAATGAAAATGGTCCCCAAGGTACCAAGTACATTCTAACATGTGTGATTACAAGGACTTGAAGTCGAACACTTGGAGAATTCATCGAGTATGAGACATTAAGGTATTCCCACTACCCAATAGCGAGGGAAATTGCCACTGATGACAACAATCCCCAAGGTACTGTCATAAAAATCTAAATCTCATTCCCAGAGAAAGAGGTGTTGCAGTCGATAGGAAGAGATCCGTTGGAAGGAAGGCATTCAGGAATCCTTCATCATCCAACACGAGGTAAGTCAAAGACTAATTGGATATGGAATTGGTACTGAATTTCATGACAAGGAACACCGAATACATGATGTAATGAATTGATACCAGGGAATGGCCGACACAAAAGGTCAAGGAAACTACAGAATGGACGACAAAGGTTTAATCCTTGAACAGTGTGCACGACACAAAAGTGACTTAGGCATATTTTGACACAAAAGGACCAACGAAACAAATTTGCAATGTAGGAGACATTGACAGATTCCCCATATAATTGGAAAAGAAACAAACAGGAGGAGTAAAAGACTCTGAATCGGGTTAAGGTCAAAACACTAGGACCCAACTATTGATAGACTCAAAACTGGTGCTTTGTTCAAGGAAACAAGACTTGCTGCCATGGTGTAAAAAACATGTGAATGAACTTCCCTTCCCCTCTTTCTTGTAAAGGTTTAACGAGTCCAAGAAAGCAAACTCAGGACCATCTTCATTTTTGGCAAGCTCAAAGAAAATAAAGAAGAATGCTTGATAAAGCACTGATTCGTGGATTTTACGAGCCCGAACTAGTACATGCTCGACGGTGTTTTCATAGTTTAGAGAGTCTGAAAACTCCAAAGAAGAATCCAGGGGGGTCCTTTTTTGTACAATTTAGTCTCCTGAGGCTGAAAAAGTATAAAACATACCAAAGAAGAACTCTCTTAGCTTCCGAAGAAGTAAGGCGCACCTTTTTTGTATTTAGTCAGGAAGGTCCAAAAAAGGTTAAATTACCACCTACCCAACGCTCCTTCAAAAGCAGCATATAGCCCGAGTTTAACAAGTGTGAAGGAAGGAAAGATCACTCAGAAAGATCCATTTGATTACGAGAAATGGGGCTTACAACAATAAACTTGATGCTTTTTTCTTTATTGTTTAACGAGCATGACAAAGACATAAAGTACACTCGAAATCTTTTTCATGTTTTGGTCCAGAGTACAAAAAAGACAAAACTAAGCTCATACCAGGGGTTCCTTTTCCGTAAGTTTAGTCCCTTGGGTATGGAAAAGAGATAAACCTATGCCTAAGAATACTCTTCTCAATTCAAATAGAAAAGAGAGGGATCCTTTCTCGTATTATTCCACATGGTCCGAGAAAGAGATAATCTACCACCAATGTGGATGCCCATTCACATATTCTTAACGAGCCTGAATGGACAAGTTTACTCGGCAGTCAAGTCTATTTTGAGGAGTCAGACCTAGGCCTAAAGAAACTCAAAATATTTTCTGTGAATTTTTAACGAGTCCGAAAAAGTCAACTCGCAGCCTCCTTACTGTTTTTAACGAGCTCGAAGGAGAGTAGAAAGAATGCTCTAAATGCGAGGAGACGAGTGTCATAGGCAGGCGAAATTAGTTCCAAGCGCAAGGAACAAACCTATGCATAATGCAAGGAAAGTGAGCAAGATAAGGACACTCAGGGAATGTCTCCTCAAGGTAAAGGGTGTCAAGTTGCAAAGGAAAAATGATACAAGGCTTAGCGACGATGAGAACAAAGATGAGGGCTTATACAACGAGCTAAAAGCATGGAAGCCGACATCAGGCTCAAAAGCGTGAGAAGGGCACATGCAAATGTAGTTACAACTTGAACAACAAGGTGAGGCTAGTAAACAGTTGTGAATCCAACTAAAAATCCTGTCTCCAAGAAACAACAACATCAGAATCATATTCAGAAGGAAAGATCTGATGCGGGTCACTTTGATAGAAACACATGTGACTTTGCTATCTTCTACAAAAGATGAAGTCAAGGAAGAATCGACCGAAGAAGGTTCTATAGAACCAAGGCTCGAGGGTTTATAATCAGTAAGATCAACCTCAGAAAGAGAGCAAAAATCAACAAGGGAGATATATTCTACAGGAATAAACTCAATATCATAGGAGTTGAGAAATTCATATGAAAAGTCAAACTCGTCAGGATCACTGACTTGCTGTTCGAAGGGAGAGTCCAAAAACTCAACAAGACCAACATAAGAAGACTGATCCATGGGAAAATCAGGCTTACTAAGAAAATCAGGGTTAGACTTAGTCACAACTGAACCAACATCCAAAAGAAGATCAGACTGTATCAAAGACTCTAAGAAGACTTCGTCCGAAGGAAGGAGATCATCCGAGATAGGACACATGTCTAAACTTTCAAATGGATCGACAGAGTAGAGAGAAAGCTCCATGGTATGTATAGGATGACTCACCCAGTCAACTGCTAGGACCAAGTCCCGAGAAGGTTAGCATGAAAATAGAGGATGCTTCTCAATATCAATTGAACGCAAAGGACAAGAGGCCACATAGCTCGCCTGTGGCGAGGTAGTGTCCATAGAAACATTGGGAACCAATAAAGGAAAGACCTGGTCTCTAGTTGGGTCAGGAGACGGATCAAGAAAATCCAACTGATCGATAGTGACAATTTCTTCACCATGATTAAATTACATCACACGAAAGAATGTTGACACCACAGCTTGCATGGAATAGACATAATCACGTCCAAGGAGCATATTGAAGTCCCAGGGGTCTTCTATCACCATGAAGTCAACTAATACGGTCTTCCCACCCAAAGTAACAGGTGTTTGAGCAAGAATTCCCAAGGCTATACAAGTTCTTCTATCAAATGCCAGTAACTGACTAGCAGCCGACACAAGGCTGGGAGATCCCATGCCTCGCCAAGCACGAGCAGCCAAAATACTAACTGAGGCTCCTTCATCAACAATACAACGAGCAATTGTATACGATTCAACTTTGACCTTTATCTAGAAAGGTGCATCGGAAGGAGGGAATGGCTCAACTAGGCTATCCCAATCAAAGGAAGCAATCCGAGAGCTTGGTGGGGGTTGATCCGAAGCAAGTTCAGTGCCCCCTTGTTTAGTAAGTTCTGAACTGGTAGTGAAGAAAATGTGACTAGCAGACACTTCACTCTCCAAAGGAAGAGTGGGATTGATCGATACTGAAATCAATTCAACCGCTTCGTGAAAGTCACTCTCTGAAGGGAGAGTGGGATTGACCAAATATGACATTGGTTCAATCACATCAGGATCACTCTCTGAAAGAAGAGTGGGATCGACCAAATCTGAGATTGGTTCAACCACTTGATCAACCAAAGGTTGAGTAGGTTGTTGAGAAACTATAGGTTGTTCAGGAGAAGGAAAATCTTGAGTCTCTGACCACACTCTTCGCACCTCTGCGATAGCAAGGCACTGGTGAGTAAGATGATCTCCCTCGCATAGGTTACAAGGGAACTTAAGTTTGCACTTCAAACGACCAGTTTTCTCAACGGTGTCAACATGACTAGCAGTGGCTGACTGTTTTCTCTCAACATGACCTACAGAGGCTGAGAGTTTGCCCCCGGCATGAAATCCAGAGGCTGGGTGACTGGGTCCAACATGACTAAGAGAGGTTGGTTGTTAAGAGACTTCAGAATGTTCAAAAATGGGATGACCATGAAAACAAACTCTTCACACCTCCGCGATAGAAGGGAATTTATAAGTAAGGTGGTCTCCCTCACAAAGCTTACAAGGAAACTTGGGCTTGTGTTTTGAATGAGTAGTCTTTTCAACAGGGTCAACATGACTCGCAGTGGCTGACGGATTGTCTTCAGCATGAACCACAGAGGCTGAGAGACTTCCCCCAGCATGACTTGCAGAGGCTGAGAGACTGGGTCCAACATGGCTTCTAGAGGTTGGACAGGCACCACCAACATGAACAACAAAGGTTGAATGGTTAGGATCAACATGCTTTTCAGCAGTTGAGTGTGTTCCCCCAGCATGAACCACAGAGGCTGGGTGGATGGATCCAACATGAACAACAGAGGTTGGATGGGGAGGTTCAACTTGAACAACAGAGGTTGAACGGGTGCCCTCAGCATGAACCACAGAGGCTGAGTGACTAGATCCGACATGACCTGGAAAGGTTGGAAGGATCCCACTAGCATGATCAACAGAAGTTGGATGGTGAAGATCAACTTGAATTGCAGAGGTTGAGTGCTTAGATCCAACATGACCTGCAGAGGTTGGATAGGTTCCCCCAGCATGAACTGCAGAGGCTGGGTGGTGAGGTTCAACTTGACTTGCATAGGTTGAATGGGTGCCCCCTTGCTTATGTGCCTTCTTCCTATTCCTCCTTCTTTTACTCCTTTTAGACTGCCAGTTACTAGTATCAATACTTTCACTGCATGAGGTAGAAGGAGGAGGATAATCAACTACAGGTGAAGGGGAAATAGTGTTTTGATGCCCTTGATATAAGGAGCTTGCTTGAGAAGCATCAGGAGCATTTAAGACAGTTGGAGTGGAAAACAACTACACCAATAGCCCTAGGGTGAATCTAGGTAGATTCAAGGTGGCCATCAAGGGAACACCAACATTCCCCATGAGAGGAATAGTACAAGGAGTTCCCAGCATGGGGATTTCTTGGTTGGTGTTCGAAGGGGTGTTAGCCATAGTTTCAAACCAGGAGACAAAGTCTGAGGTTAATAGGAAACCAAAATTACAAAGCACACACCTAAAGGCACACTAAGTACATACAAACCACACAACACTCACTAAAAATTCCTAAATCCAAACAGACAAACAGGTATAAGATACGCTTTCCAAAATAAAGCTGAGAGACAGTTACTTGGTGTCCTTGTAGATGTTCTTAGGCACAAGCGGAGGAATCACCCATCGCCCTCCCATAGTTTCTACCGGGGTTACCTTCCAAGTCCGTCCAAGGTCAACCAGAAATAGCCTTCCGGTGTACCTGTGTATGAATTCTAGATGTCGAAGAGACTAAAGGATACCTTAACTATATTGACAGTATGGGGGGACAGTCGTAAGCCTTATTCGTACGCATGGGCAGGGTAGCAAAGCCTGAAACCTTGTCTAAGATAGAATCCCTAGATGTGCAAAAACCTTGGTCTACGCTTTTACAAGGAATCAGAGGGTTATCTCCTCAGTCCAAGTCTCCACGCGGCCTTGTGCTTAACTCCCATTTGAGAGGAGCTTCCCAGATACAATCAACGTAGAAAAGGATTTACCTAGTGATAGGCCAACTACGTCTGAAATTTTAACACTTGTGGAGAGTTGAAACTCCGTAATCCATAAGTCTATCCTGAGCTAGCTGGTGTATGACCCTATAAAATAAAAGTTACTAATAATTTTTAAATTATATCGTTTATTTTAAGGGTTGTTTTTAGTCAGAGGGTAAATGGCATGAAACTTATGTGGTGTTTTGACTCAAACTTGAAACAAAATGACTAAACAAAGAGATATGAAATGCAAAAAGCAAAAACTATTCTCTTTATTTTTCAAATAGAAAACTTGAAAGCCATAAAAGATCAAACCTTTTTTCTTTTTTCAAAAACAATGATATGCCATGCAATCTAGACTAAAAACCTAATCTACATGCATATAAAGCAAACATGTCTTTTTGTCTTTTTCTTTTATAAATGCAAAAGAAAAATCAGCCTATCAACTAATGCAAGCAATTACTGTAAGCAAAGCAAATAGACAACTACTCTACACCCCACAAACAAACCCTAGGTTTCCCTAAAGTTGAATATAAACCTCTCTTGAAAGGAAGGCTCAAAAAGGTGAACAAGCCAACAAATTTGGAATGAAGAGACTGAGCAAATAAGACTGATATAAACAAATGTTAAGAAGTCCCAAGAATCAATCTAAAACTACAAACAAAGGTTGCTCAGTACCTTGTCCAACAAGGTCAAGCCAAAGAAGGAGGCAGGGGGGAAAGCAGCAAAAACAAGTATACGTTCTTTTTAATTTTCTTTTATAAATGAAAAATAAAAACTACCTACAAAGCAAAGTATGGAGATAACAAGAACAAAGCAAAAGGAACTCTTCTATACAACCACCAAACAAACTCTAGAATGAACTAAAGTCAGCATAAACCCTACTTGGAAGGAAGGCTTGCATAAGAGACAAGTCAACTATTTTGGCATGGTGAAGTTAACCAACAAAAGAAGAAGGAAACCAACACCAACAAGCTTCTAAAATAAAACAAAGATCACTAATAGAGGCTGACCAAAAACATAAGCCAAAAATCATACCAAGCAAAGGAGGTGGGGGAAAGAGCAAAGAGAAAACCCTAATGCTATAAAACGCTTACCACATAGATAAAGAACAACCAGAAAGGGATGAAACTAACTCCATAGAGTCATGCACTTGTAGAGGACACCAAAAGACCTACCAAACAGCCCACAACAGTAGAAAAAAAACACTATTTTAGGGGCACATGCGGGTTGCACTACTGGCAGGTCGCATGTCATACGCGGGTTGCTAATACAGCAAGTCACGTGTATAAGCACATGCAGGTTGTATAATTGACAATTCACATATCATACGTGGGTTGACAGTATAGGCAATCATGTGTACAAAACCAGACACGTGACTGTTCAGTCACGCAAGTTGCGTATGGGTGGAAAAACTCCCAAAAAGGTCAAAGAATGCCTTAGGAAGGCAGGGGAGGTGTTCTATCAGACCTATAAGGTGTTCCTAAATGGAAAGAAGGACCTGAAACAATGCAAAAGACTAAAAGAAAGACAGAGAAACCCCAAACAAACAAGGCTCTCCCCAGCGGGGTTGCCAGTTCTGTTGTGAAGGAAAGTATCCGATGGCTAGGGTTTAAGAAGCCATCAACATACTGGGGTTGAAAGAGAGATGCACAATGTTCAACAAGCATATATAAGCAAGTTTCAAAGATAAGAAAGGTCCACACCTGATTAACTGAAGGCTGGTCCAAGCTTTCTCTTCAATCCTCTTCTTGCTCCTCTCGCTCCAAGAGACCTACAAAACGAATTATACCTTCCTCAAACCATTATGACCACATGTAAACAAATGATAATCAAATAAACATGAACTAATGATCTGAATAACATCATCATATGATCATAAACAGAAATCCAATCACACATTGAACAATGATTTGGGGAAGAAGAAGGACATCACATATTTATTAATCTTGAAAACAAGTACAAGTATACCTTCTCTTCAAGTTTGGCACCTCACGAAACCTCGATCTGGTTCTGCTACTTCTCTTCTCCAAAGAACTCAGCCTCCAAGCTCTGCAACACAAGGGGATGACCGCCAGGGAAAAGGTGTGGGCAAAGAGAGCTCCAAATCCTCCAGCATAACAATGAAAAAATTCAATTCCCCTCTCATGGACCTCCCTACCTCTATTTATATGCTTAAAGAAGAGTTAGGGGCAAAAACAAAGTAGTTACAACTGAAGGAGTCAGTTGCATAACTACCCAAACTACCCAAAATTCAGAAGGCATGTTTTTGACATTTTTAAAAGGCATACATGGGTTGCTGAATACCATAGTCACATACACAAAAATTACACATGGGTTGCTAGTACAGAAAGTCACTGATATAAGCACACGCGGGTTGTATAACTAACAAGTTGCGTATCATACGCGGGTTTCCTTAAGGGAAAGTCGCGTATAGACAAAAAAAACTCATTTTTGTGGAATTTCTTGGCATTTTCAGACTTTGGTGTCTTCTGGAAAGTTTTAGATAAGAGAAACATATTTCCAATGGTGCAGAGATAAGGTCAAACGGAGTTATATAACGCAAGATATAGGTCCTCCAAGTTAGGTGTTTTTTCAGTGACTTTTCATGAAGTGTCATCATGGAAGTGTCGACATGCAACGAAATCATGGGAAAGTGGTCACAGGTAGGGATGTGTCATTTTGAGCTATAACAATATGGAGGATCCTTGGATTATTCCTTCACTGAGTACTTCGAGAGATAATTCTATACATGCCGAGACAGACGTTCCGTTGCTTACAATATATGTGGCGTATCAGGCTAATATTGATCATGTTGTAGAGCCTAGTCCTTCCTCTTCATGGACGCAGCAGGAGGACTATTATGTGCTTCTTTATTCGGAAGTAGAGTCATCTCACTCTCAAGACTTACTTGATGATGTTTTTCCATCGGATGAAGCTATTCTTGAGGCTATGTCTGGGATAGAACAACCTTGGAGAGAGTTGCATGATAGATCATATTTCCTTCCTAAGCTTGACTGTTTAGAGTGTGATGAATTTAGGGATATTCTAAGAGAGAAAATTGGTAGACATGTGGTCCCATGAAGCTCTCCTAGTCAGATTGTTGAAGGGAACATGGCTAACTTGTCACCAACAATACCTATCAATATTTCTCGTGTTCCTGGTAAGATTGAGAACATGTACATTGGGGCGGATTGTTCCCCCAATGAGATTAAAGAGTAAACCAAGATTTTTAAGGAATTCCGTGATGTTTTCACTTGGTCATAAAAGGAGATGCCAGGAATAGACACTTGCATTGATGAACACAAAATGAAAACCTATCAAGATGCCAAATCGGTTTGACAACATTTGCGTGCCATGTATGCTTGGAAAGCATCCGCTATTAAAGCAAAGATAGAGAAGCTTCTCAAAGCTGGTTTCATGTATCCCATTCCCTTAACGGAGTGGGTTTCAAATACCATTCTGGTGGATAAGAAGTAGGGAACAATCCAAATATGGACTGATTTCCGTGATTTAAATAGATCCTGTCGTAAAGACAATTTACGTACACTGTTTATTGATCAAATATTGGATGAGTATGTGGGAAGTGAGGTTTTCTCCTTTAAGGATGGCTTTTCTGGATATAATCAGATACAGATTAAACCTGAGGACCAACATAAGGCTGCATTTATTTTTCCTTGGGGAAATTTTTCATATAAGAAGATGCCCTACGGCCTTAAAAATGTCGGAGCTATGTTTCAACTGGCCATGACCTTTGCCTTTCACGATCTTAAAAAGACTAGTGAAGTGTATTTGGATGATCTAGCTGCTCACTCTCGCTTGAGAGTGTGTCATCCTTATCATTTGTGGATTGTTTTCTAAAGATGTTGTCATTATCAAATTAGGTTAAATCCTCTTAAGTGCATATTTTGTGTGAAGGTTGGTCATTTACTAGGATTCATTGTGTCCAAGGAGGGTATAGACTCGATCCCCTGAAGGTTGAGGCAATACTTCAATTGTCTCCACTGCATAAAATTTGACATCGTCAATGTTTACAAGGAATGGCAAACTTCTTGTGAAGGTTCGTGGTCAATTTTTCCAATTTAACTAAAGGCTTCATGCGTTTGTTGAAGAAAGACACCTCTTTTTACTGGGATTAGTGAGCCCATGTGTCTTTTGATGCTCTAAAGAAAGCCTTGGTATTGGCTCCCGTGCTTAGTCCACCCTACTATAGCCATGAATTTTTTATATATGTGTCCACATCTCAAGAGACGATTGGTATGGTCTTGGTTCAAGAGAATGAGCAGTTCCATGAGCATGCCATATACTATCTTAGCTGAAACCTTATTGATGTGGAACTTCGTTATACCCATGTTGAGAAGCTATCCTTAGCAACCATCCATGCGGTTTAGCCTTTGATGCATTATATCCTCCTTCGCCAAACTTTAGTCGTAGCTCACATTAATCCATTTCAATTCGTCCTCACCAGAAGGATGATTGGGGGAAAGTATAATAAACGGATTGTGATATTGCAAGAGTTTGATCTCGAGTTTGTTTCAGCAAAGTCAAAGAAATCATTAATTTTTGCTGAGCTCATATTTGAATTTTGAAGTTTGGATGGAGAGGTTCATGAGGATTCTCTTATTGATGGGTATATCTTTATCATCTCAACCGTGAACCCTTGGTAAGAGGATATTATTTTTTATTTGCAAACATTGAAGGTTCCTACTCACCTCTTGCAAGACGAGCGTCGATGACTATGTTACGTAATGAAGAACTACCTCATAGCTGATGATACTTTGTACTGATATGGGGTTGATTCCATTTTATGTCATTGTTTAACTCATGAGGAGGTTGAGGTCAGTCTTAATGATTGCCACAGAGGGGCATGTGGTGGTCATTTATCTGGGATTTCTACAGCCCAAAAAATTCTGAGAGCGGGTTATTTTTTGTCGTCGATCTTTAAATATTGTCTTAATGTGGTCAAGAGGTGCCACCCTTGTGAGGTGTTTGTATGAAATATGTGCTCACATCATACCCCTTTACATCCCATTATAACCGCCAGTCCCTTCACTAAGTGGGGGGTCGATTTTATGGATTGTAACCTAGGTTCAGCTGGGGGGCACCATCATATTATTGTGGCTGTTGATTACTTCATGAAATGGGAAGAGGCTATTCCCACTATCAAATCTGACAGTGAACCAACCGCGCATTTCATATTTAACCAGATTATCACCAGGTTCAGTATTCCGAGGGATATTTACACTCACCATGGAAGACACTTTCAGAACCAAATGATGGAAGAGTTGTCTTCGAAGTTAGGATATAAGCAAGAGCATTCCTCTTCTTTTTATCCTCAAGTGAATGGACAAGTTGAAGCAGTGAACAAGTCACTTAAGTCCATTTTCCAACAAAGCATCACACAAAGTAAGACTAATTGGAATATCATGTTGTATCCTGCTTTGTGTGCCTATAGAAACACGGTCAAGAATGCCACCGATTTTTCTCCCTATCATCTTATGCATGGGGTAGAGTTAGTATTACCAGTTGAGTGCAAAACCCTTCTTTAAGGCTGTGGAGCTTTTACCAGAAAATTATGCATTGGAAGAACATCTGGTCCACTTGGAGCAACTTAATGAGCAACATTGAGATTCTTTAGTGGCTCTTGAGGTTAAAAAGCATCACATTAAGGTCCAGTACGATAAGTCTGCCCATCCTAGGAGGTTTAGTGAAGGTGAATTGGTCCTTTTGTGGGATCAAGCTAAGGAACCCTTGGGGGCAGGAAAGTTTAACCCTATGTGGCATGGTCCTTACGTGGTCAAGCATCTATTAGAGAAAGGCACCTATGAGTTGGTTTATTATGAAGGGATGGCCTTGGTGGATCCTAGAAATGGGCTCTATCTTAAGAAATACTATGCATGATCTTTAGCCAAGGCTGATATTTTGTATATTATTATACATTTTACATAGCGTAGTTTGGTCTTCTTATGGTGATCGGGTTTGTTGATTAGATTTCATTTGTTATGGTAGATGTCAATGGAGTCTTCAGTTTACATAGGATTCACTAATGGTGCTAGCCACCACACTCAAAACTCAGCTTCGATTGCTTGGGTGATTTATACTCCTACGGGTCAAGTATTGTATTCAGGGAGTGTATGTTTACGGCCTTTGTCAAACAATGTTTCTGAATATAGTGTTGTGATTGATTTATTGTGTGATGCCATTTCACATGGTGTTCATTCTCTTGAGGTACATCTTGATTTGCAGTTAGTGGTCTCACAGCTTAATGTCTTGTATCATGTTAGAGATCCAACATTGTTACAAATATTCTTACGTGTAAGAATTCTAGAATGGAAATTTAAGAGCATAACATACATTCACATTACAAGAAAATTTAATCAAGTTGTTGATTCATATGCTAACTATGTACTATATTTGCATATGTTTCACATATGATTAAATCATTTACAAACACATTTTACACATGTAAATAGAATAATAATTAATCATCATAAATATTTTTCATTAATTCCAAAAGGTGACATCATAATACATAAGTTTCATATACAAAATTGGGGCTTTCAAGCCACCAAATTATACTACACGGTCATACAAAAAATATACACCCGAGTCTCTAAACATGAGTTGGAGGAGGGTGCTGATCATGGTAGAAAACCAAGGCTCTAGCTAGCTGACGAAATAAATGAACCCATGCCCATGGTACTCCAACCACCTAGCACTGCATGGACTTAGGAAAGTCCTCAAATTGCACCATGGGAACCCTTTCTGTTAAGAAAACGAAATTCGTGTGGATGCTTTGGACTGTCTGCTCTGCATCCACACCCATGATCTCATCGCCTCTTCCCCTCCGTCGATGATGAGGAAATCCATCTGTCCGTCATGGTCCCACATTTGCATGTACATGAAAGAGTATCATTATATGTCGTCACACCAAAAACATGTCTTTTGATTTCATATATCAAAAAACACAAAAAAAATTAATAATTCAAAAAACAAAGTGAGTTGGGATTCATTACCTATGTCTCCATATGCCACTCCTAGTGATAGGGGCATGTCTGGATATCCACGAAAGTCTATCCCTGCATAGGGATAGTCATCTATGGTGATGATCTGTCTCCCCTACCAAAGAAAGAAGTATGCTGGATAGGGGTTAGCCACCCTTCCCCATCCTAGTCTCCACATGGCATTGGATTAGTGTAGTTGAGCCATATCCCTAACTCCATGAGGAGCAATGTCAACTCTAGGGCTTATCCTTGACACCCGCTCAAAAAAGAATGCACTCAGTATGCTACCGAACCCAAAGTTCCATACCCTTCCCATATTGCAGTCACTGATTTACTGCTTCATGTTGCTCAGCAACGAGGTACTCCAGTCATATATCGTAGGTCGTGTGCACTCTATGAAATAGAACATCATTGGCCTTGAGGCCTAGTGGAGTGATTCTAAACCTGCGATTCTTCCCAATGCTAGTAGTATGGACTTCAGTCCCAGGTTCTGGATTGATTTTTTCAGTATTTGACTCCCAACCTTCTTTGTATCAAAAGGAAATACACAACTATGTACTCCTCTATAGTCAACCCACCTCCTGGCCCATGGGATCAGAGGTTCAACACCTCCCCTCAATGGGACAAACCTGTGATAAAGTATATGTCTTCAACCTTGAGGCTGAGTGACATGACATTCAAGTGAAATGTCTCAAAGTCTGGATACTAGTAATCCACTAGTAGCTGGAGTAGCCTTGGATTTTCCCTCAAGTATAATCTGCAAGCCCTTAGTGCTTGTTGATGCATGAGATCAACCTGCACAACCTCTTCAACATCACCATTTTCTCTCTCTCTCCATTCTAGCACCATCCTACACAAACATTGCCAAGTTTCATGAGTGTTTTCCCTTTAAAATCATGTTTGTGGCCCTGTACATGACTATTTTCAAAACAATTGCATATGTATGCGGGTATCGTGGTCTTCTCTGTGTATACCCAGCCCTATTCGCAGAAAAAGACCCGATTTCCATGTGGGTCGAAATGCACTATTTCGGATGGATTAAATAAAAAAATTGACCATTAAAATTAAAAATTGATGCATGAAATTGAAAGAGGAGGGCATGCGTAATTACCTGGACCAAACGTCGAGTGATTTCACTGAATGATGCTCCTAGAATCAACTCTTGAAGTTTTGGATACAAAAGCACTATGGTGGGTGAATTTTCAAAATGGTATGAATTTTTTTTCACTATTTTATAGAAAAAAATTTGAAATTTTCACCCACTTCCTATAGTATTTTTACTGTTTTTGACCATTTTGGACCGTTTGGACTAATATGATGTTGTAGGAGTCTATTTTTAGTGTTTTTTGGCCAAGTATTCGATCCGTTCGTGTCTATTACAGGTATCATGTCTAAACTGGCATATAAGTTAGGATTTCACATCCCCTTGCATTTTGCATGGCCTTATGACCGTTTCATCTTAACCTTAGGTACGAACCCATTCCATTATATCACAGAACCTTCATGATGCTGTTAGAAGTGGCATTATGTGAATGGTAGAGATTTCCTATACATGGGTGCCCTAGTTAGATCCTCTTTTGCATGTAGTACCCATGCTGACATTTCTCCTTTAGGTTGTGGGAGTCCCTTTTTAGTCCCACCATGTATTTGAGCAAGAGCTTCATACTCCTCTTAAACTTTATGCTGGCCATTATCATGGGACTCCCTTGTATACTTTCCTTCTTGAGCTTTATGATGGCTCCCTGAATTTGAGTTATCAGTCGTATAGCCCGAGCTTGTCTCATGTCTATCCAAGCAAAGCCTTTTACATATCTTTTGCATCTTGATCACCCCTTTTATCAGGAGGGTACGTTCCCCCGAATGTCGTTATCCTGTACATATCTCCTTGCATTGAGCAGAGGCATGTTCCACTGCTTGGAACTAGTTTGCTTGTCCCCTGACATTCATCTTCTCCTAGATTTGTACTATAAAGCACTTTTATTCCTTTTCAAGCTTTTCAAAATATCTGAAAAAGTACAAAACATAATAAAAAAACAAAAAATAGAGACAGGAAAAGATGTTATCTTTGGCAATAGTCGAGTCGTGTTGCCTTTGAATAGAGCACTATATATCACATCCGTTTGTTGGGTTATTAGTTTGACTTTAGGAGCTGTACTCATTAATCTGAGTTTATCTCCACCGACTGGTTAAGCTTCTAGTCCCTATGGAGCCTCTGTCAATGCCTCCTATGTCATAGAGATGTCATAGTTTTCATATCAAGTCCATGCTTCCTACCTTCAGTCACCATTCACCTTATTCTCTTGTTCAAAATAATTTGAAGTCTAAGTCGGCCATTCCTCAATTATTTTGACTTTGCATGTCGTCCATTCCCAGTACTGTTACTGGTTCGTGCACATCTTGTTTGAGTTCTTCCACATTATACATCGTTGCTTAGTACCTCGTGTTGGTTGATAGGGGATGCCTTAATTCCCTCCTTCTAGTGGATTCCTTTCCATCGAATTCAGATCATTTATTATGGAATATGAGTCTAGAGTCCTTTGAGTTCCTTGAGACTTACAGTCATTAGTTGTAGGTTCTCTCATCATCGACAATTTTTGGAATACATCAATTTCCCCCAATCGATGGATTATTCTAAGAGTTTAACCTCAACACATCTATTCAAACTTGTTAGATTGTACTCTGTACCTTGATTCCCATTTTCATTATCGGTGGGTGATCTTGCGCCTGTTAACGGTATACATCAATGACTGGTAATCAGGAAATGGACTACTATTTTTGACCTCGGCTCATCTATTCACATAGTAGGACATGTACTCGTAGCGATTCGTGTAGAAGACCTTCCAGCTTGGTGGCATTCCATGTATGCTACCTCCTTGATCATGCAAGTGTTCATGAGATATCAACTCTCATGATTTGATTCCAGTGTATATCAGATATATTCATCCACTATGGAGATCTTGATCGGTTGTATATCTTCAGCCATTATGGAGATCTTTATCTATTGTATATCTTCATCCACTTTGGATATTCTGATCTATTGTATATTGTACGTGGTGATGACCACACATGTTACATTTTGTATATCATGCCTATTCATGGCCATTGTACTCTTATGTATCTAAGACTTCTATATGTATTTGCAGTCACATGCAGAGATTGATTATTGTATTGTACTGATGAGTGGCTGGTTCTTCTACCTGGGTATTCATTACTCCACTTCTAGGATGGATTTTATAATGTATTCCAACCATCAGGTCACCCCATCTGACCTCACACATTAAGGGGTATCTCTTATAGATTATTTTACCACACATGGTTGATCACATATTTATGTCCTTCCCTGTCCCTCTGCAGACTCTTTAGACCTCATGGACTTATATTATACTTTGATGTCCCAAGATAATCCCTGAAAAACACCTGTTTATTGTTGTACGTGACTTTTAAACCCATAATCATGTGTACACATGACTTTTGACCTCAAACCTGCGTACATCGGGATGTGTGCATAAATCCAAATATTTTTGGAGTTTTCCTCATATGATTCCGAAGATCCTGACTCTTGGCCTTCAATATGCCTTGAGATCGCTCATATTCGACCCTCCATTACCCGTTTGGAGTGCTATATAAGGAACCCCTTGGATACATTAAAGAGGAGGAAGAGAAGAGAAAATAAACTATACTCCATTGTTACCTCAGTTTGCTTATACTTGAGTCTGTTTCCCTTTGTCCCTTTGGAGCACTTTGTGTTCTTCCCAAGCTTTCCTTTGCTTTGTGAGCTTGCTATCAAGAGATGGAGGATTGAGGTGGTGGAGTCCTAGGTGGAGGACTCGGTTTCTTCGGTTCGTATACGCGCCAACAGAGGTTTTCACTATTGTAATCTCTTATTTTATTAATAGAAATATCTTTTCCTGTCCATTTATGTGCATTTGAATATGAATGTTGAATCCATGGATGTATTTAATTGGTTATACATTGTTGAATATATATGTTAGAGTAGGTATAACACATTATTATAGAGCATGCTTGTCTTGTTTGCTGTTGTTGAGAGAAAATTGCTAATGCAAGCAAGGATTGGGAAATCTCAATGGGGATCTACTTCAAGCGTCTAGAACAAGGTACGATTCAGTATCCTTTAGTGTTAGATGTTTGGTTTCTATTTCATATTGGGAAAGATTGATTTCTAGTGTCAAGCTATATGTTGTGGTACCCCCAAGCCATAGGATTTTTCTCTCTATAAAAAATGGTTATCTTGTTTAGGTAGGCACATGATGATCCAGATGGATATCGATGGCCACTCACCTATTCCACTGGCTCAAAACAATTGTCCATTGTGGCAGTTTCCTAGTTATTTTTCTGCGGTTTTTCTGGTCCTAAACTTCTAGAGCCGTTTTGAGGCCCTAAACGACGTTTTTTTGTGATTTTGGAGCCAAATGATAGCCATTGGCATAAATTAGGTTTATCAAAAGTTGTAAATATTATATATTCCTTTCCAATGAGCTATCAAATTCCCAAATCGGAGATCATATGCAAAAGTTATGACCCCGAGAAGTTGACTATTCAACTTACCACCTTCGGGCCGCAAACTTTATGACAGTTCATCTTCTAGGGTTACATTTTAGACTTTTGGGGTTCTCACCCTCACTATTATTATAAATAGGCCCCTTTGGCCCCATTTTGTATTCATCTTGGCACAGATGAGCATAGAAGTTACATCTCTTCTCAGAGATAGCTACCACCATTCTAACAATTATATTACAGTCTGTTCTATTTCCGCCATTTAATAGAGTATGTGTTTACTGTATCTCTGTTATATTTGCAAAATGTATGTTATTATGACTCTGTATCTTTTCTTTCATTTCATTCACACATAAATCTAGATCACATGAAACCCTTAGTTATTTTCGCATAGTTAACTATAAAACTCATGAGGAAATTGGACTTTCCTTGTAAACTCTGAAGTTGTCTAGTTATACAAGGATGGAGATTTATAATTGCCTCTACTTTGAGTAGGTCGACCATAATTCCCTTGCTGGAAAATATAAATCCTAACAACCATATTGAATCAACACAAAATACACACTTATGGGGATTCAAACGAATCTTATATGTCTACATTGTTCAAACGCTAATCATAAATTGGTTGGATGGTCCCTTCTCTTGCGAGAATGTGCAAGGAGGTCATCTAGATAAGGTTTGACTATTTGTTTGATATCATGAAAGGAGAAATTCATAACTCGTTGGAAGGTGGCTCCAACATTATTCAAACCAAACGGCATGTTCCTATATGCAAAGGTACCCCAGGGATAGATAAAAGTAGTCTTGTGTTGATCTTCAGGTTTGATTTGAATCTGGTTATGCCTTGAAAATACATCAATAAAGGAAAAAATATCATTGATTGTAAACACGTCTATTATTTAATCAATGAATGACATGGGGTAGTTACCTTTGGGACACACTTTATTCGAATCCCTAAAATCATTGCATACATGGATAATCCATTTCTTTTTATCGATTGGAGCGGGGTTAGATACCCTCACCATCATTGAAATAGGATAGATAAAACTTGCATTTAGGATCTTCTGAACTTCAACTTTAACAACTGCCACCTTCCTTGGATTGACAAGACAACGTTTTTGTCGAACTGGTTTAATGCCATGATATTTCTTAATTTCATGTTCAACAATAGATGGGTCAATACCTGGAATCTCATCATATGACTAGGAAAATACATTGCGAAATTCCTTAAAAAGATTAGTATAAATGACAATGCCTTTAGATGAATAGTTTTCTCCAATGCAAATATTCTCCATGACATTAGGTTTAGTGGAAATATTGATCAGCCTAAGTTTAGAGATGTTTTCCATATTCCCTTCAACAAAAATCCCTTCTTTCGCTAAAGGGATTATGGGATGATCAATATTCCCACAAAATCTCATGTGGAACTCTTGATTCTCTATCATATTTAGGTCTGGAAGAAAATAGGATTTATGTTGCATATCTTCCCAATATTTATCGATTCCTATCATATCTTCTGGAATGGCTTCATTCGGAGGAAAAGTCATGTCTAAGTAGTAGGAAGAATACATAGATTTTGAGGCCCATGCAAGAAAGTAATCTACATATGACTCCTCGGAGATGGAAATAGTCACGATGGGATCTATAATAACATAATAAAGAAATTTATAAGAAAGTTCTACAACAAATAAGGGCACTTCTAGTTCATCTTGCATGGGTAAAATCCATGGATCAGTCATATTTCAAAATTAAATAAAAATCCCCAGATGTAAAATAAATTTTCCCCACACTAGTTGATCCAATATAATTTATAGGAGTAGGGAGATCAAATGTGCCCATAAGTGAAGTATACATTCCTACTCCTAAACTCTTATTCACTAGACGAGCCTAATCAATCATCGAGATATTTCATTTTGATGCATATGTATGAGTTTTTCGGGTAAATGACAATTGATCAATTGTAACCATGTTTCCTTTATGAGGAAACATGAGTACCCATAAAATGAACAATGGGATAACACACATAACATAAGTCCTACTCCTACCCAAAATAAAATTATAATTGAGAGGAAATTCTCTCACTTCAACCTCAACTGAAACTACTTTCCTCGCAAACTCAATATTAAAAGAAGGTAGAATACCTTGAGGGAAGAAAGACCTACCATCGAAAGCACTGAGAAATGTTGTGTATGGAATCAAATCAGGGGACCTTAAACATCACGAATAGGATATGGCCATTACAAAACTATATATACCTTCATTAATGACCGTTCATCCAATGGATTTAGTCCCATGGACTACTTCAATCGAGAAAGCTACATGATACGCAAAGGGTGGTTTGACATCAGACTTATCAAACTTAGCTACTTGACCTGTATAGTCGAGACTACCTATGGCATACAGAAGCACATTCCATTTTGAATTAGGACAACTTTGCATCACTTATAAGGCGAACATGGCACGAGGTATTTGTTCTAAGTCTTCCACAACCGAATAGTTGGGACAAATCCATGTGTTAGGGTTTTGGGATGCCCTTCTGAAGACACCTTTCAGTATTTTGGGCATAATATCTGCTATATTTTCAACAGTTTCTTTCTCTTTTGTGACACCTCAGGGTCATAATGTTTTGCTCTAGTTTTTAATAGGATGTGGGATTAAACCATGTTTATATAGGATTGATTAGATGAAGAGGCACCTTGGGTGCCCCCAATGATATTAGATCCACCCAGAGTTGTGTTTTGCCCCTTTGGAAATGGGTCCTTGAGGATGGAAAGTAGTTGTTGTTTAAGAAAATTATGGGCTTATTCCACAAGGGGTCATTAGTAAGTCAAGTGATATTCTTAACAAAACTTGCAAGGAAATTTTACATTTTTCCAAGTACCCTTCTAGTTAGATTGCACGTTATTTTCATTAGTCGCTTGAGCGGAAGATATGGAAACAATAGTTTCCTCTGCTGCAAATTGCTTCACAAATCATTCATGTATTTTCTAATCGAAAGACTCTATAGTAGTTGTCTTAACTGAACCTATAATGTCTTTGGCATGTGGTCCATGTTTCAGATTCACATGGTTGGTATTCAATCTTGGTGCATCTGGTATAATCTCACAGAATCCTAGACTGATCATAGATCAGATCAATTTGTTGGCATGTTGTTGGGATCTGAGTATGGATTCATCTTCTGTAGTCACTCCCGAAGTAGAAACATATTTTGAGATGTAAGGAAAGAGTGATTTCAAAAACCACTATAGTAAGAATTCAGGAGGTATATTACCCTTAATCAACCTCTTCCATCACTTCCACTCCTGGATGTGATTAGAGATATGCATGGATTTATTATTCCTAAAGGTGGACAAACAATTTGTGTCGACGTCATACCGGAAAGAGAGATGGAAGTGGTTAAGAAAGACAGTCGCAAAATCATAAAAACTATTATAAGTGGTATATGACAGTTTGATATACCATTTATATTCCATGTCAGTTAGTCTTTGTTCAAAAATTCTTAACCAAATGGAATCATCGTTCAACGAGTTACAAGTGCACCAAATATGAAAAGTTGTGACATGGTATCCTGGATCTTCTTCATTTTTTCCTTAAAACTTAGAGATGTTCGAATGTAGTTTGATTGGAAAAGGTGGCCAAGTCGGATCATGATGCACAAGATCATTTGTTAATTTTGATAAATCTGGAAACTTTAAAGTTTCAAGAAAAGGAAGACAAGGCCTAGCCAAATATTGGATTAGTGGAGTTTTGTGGGAAGGATTCCAAGAACCAAAATTACGGTAAGGTTGGTTGGGATTTCCCCCATCCATCGATTGTGAAGTAAAAACAGTATAAAAAGGATTCCACCCAAATGCTAAAGGGTTACTTCCCTGTGGTGTACTATATTGGACTTAATAATGAATATTTCTGACTGAAATAGGTACTGTAGATACATATGTAGTGTTCCTTCCATCAAACCGCAAAAATAAGAACTCTTAGCTGATACAGTCGAGGTTTGAAAAATGCTTTGAAATCTAAATCTTGTGGAAGTATTTTGTCTTACAAAGGGTGCACCAAAGCACAGGGACTTCACTTAGTGAACCTCTTACATAGCATATACAATCGTGGGATATTAAAGAATACCCTTAATTTCCAGAGATATTGACCCAAACTCTTTTTGTTGAACCCGCATCCCAATAATTAAAACATCCTAACCACCCCTTTTTATACCTCAATCCTTATAAACCACCCTACCCACCCCCCACCTTAATCCCCTCATCCCCCCCAATACCTGCAATATATTGGTTCAATTTTTGATAATTTTAAAACCCACAATATGAGCTAACGTGATAGGATATTGGTCAACAAGTGAAGACCCCGTGCACCAAAGTATGTATGAAAAGATCCCACAAATGATGAATAAGGAGGTATATGTCCCCCATACCAAGGGAACCCCTAAAGAAAAGGAGTGGAACTGGTAGGATTGTTCTGAGACTTTTGAAACAAAGGGGAGGATGTAAATAGTATCTCAGGTATGCCAATAAAAACTATTGTATAATATCTAATAGTAGGACTTATAGATACAGAAGAACAAATCACTCGAGTAGTAGGTGAACTCGAGGTTGTTGAACTGAAGTTCAAAGATGCTACTAGTGCAAAAATAGAATGAGTATTGGATGATGATACACTAAAATGAGGAGGGGATAATCATTTTTATGTAATAGCTATTGTGAAATTATAAATTTCTCTCGATCCTTCCCCTGTGTTATCCATAGAAAAACATGAAGTAATCTTATATGCAGTGGTCCCATGTTGACCAAAAGGAAGTACTAGTAGAAGAACATAATCCTCTAAATCAATTAAGGGTGGGTTGAAATTTTTTGTAAAACTCTTAGCTTTCAGATCTTCAACCTCAACCATATGAGTAGGTGTAGTATTCTTAATAATTTTAGGTTCCCCAAGAATTTCACTTATCCCTGTTGGCTCAAAAGAATTGCTTGTGTTGGCACATCTCCTTTGAGGTGGTGGTGGGGTCTCCATTGTAAGTGGGAGAATATTTTTCAACCTTCATGACCTATAGAGGGGATGATCCTCCATAGATAATACTCAAATCAACCAAATCTAAGTCCAACTAAACCACAAGAAGCCCAACCAACACACCACTATAAAATTCCCTAAGTATCTATACCATTCAAACAAATATACCTTACAAAGGGAAGTCTAGGATTATGAGGACCCAAGACTAATCAGTGAAGGGAGATGAGTAGCTACCTAGGGTCTACAATAAAATCACTTTGGGGCAAGCGTTTGAAGCACCAACCTCTTTTCCAAAGAGATGCACAGGGTTTCCTCCCATGTCTTCCCTAGGTATAGTGGAAATAAACTTCCACCGTCATATGTGTAGATCACTAAAGGTCAAGATACTATTTATACGAAACTCAAAAAAAGGGTCCCGCAAGAATGATCGTTAGACCAGTTGATGCGGATGGGCAGCGCAACTAAGCTCGAAACTCAAACAACACTGGAACCGCATGGGGCCAAGGGTGGTACTGAATGAACCCTCGAACATGCAACAACTATGGTGTATGCTCAACCAAGTATTGGATGGTTATCTCCGCAACTGAATCTCACATGAACTTGTGCTTAACTCCTATGTGAGAGGAGATCTCTGGATCACCTTTTTGGAAGCTTGGGTTTCCCTTAAAAATGGCCACTATGTTTTGATTTTAATTGTTTTGGACAGTTTAAATATAACCATAGTCTAAAACACTAGCCCAGATTATTAGATGTCATCCCTAAAAAAGAAATATTTCTAATACATATTATCAACTTTCTTTTCAAAGGCTCTTGATTACTCAAATGGGAAGTGGTCGTGAAACTAATGATGTGTTTGGAATGAACAAGAAAGTGAAAATATATTGAAATTGCAATGAAATTAAAAAAAAACGTTTTCACTTTATCTTTCCTTTTCGAAATTTAAAGACACTCACTATGTGATTCTAAAAATGAAAAAATTTGCTTTTCCTTTTTAAAGTTTAAAACCGTGCAATTGCACCTAAAACTAATAAAACTAGCGTAGAATGCATAATGAGAACAAGAATTGCTTTTTTGTTTGTTTTAAGTTTATTTAAAATGGAAGAAGACAATGAAGTATAAACACTATGTCATTTAGATATAAAATCCTATGTAACTCAGACTTTGTACCAAACATATAAGAAGAAACCCTAGACTACCCAATAATCCTGACAACAACTCACTTGGAAGAAAACATTGTGCAAAATACAAATTTAATCATCTTCGAACAATAAGGTTGGGCCAACAAGACTACAACAAGATAAAAAATTGATAAAAAATCAGCAGATGCAAACAAGTGATGATCCAAACAACATTCAATCCAAAGATAAACCAAGTGGAAACACTAGGTTCCAGGTTTTCAAAACTCCTACATAAAGGATGACCTTAAAAGGAAATTTCATACCATAATAAACATATACCAAGGCACTGACAGTGCACCAACAAGACCTAAAGAAGAGTTTTGAATCCAAAAAACTTGAACATAAACTGAGGAAATTGAAACCCTATCCTACAAACAATTGTTATAGGAACATATGCGACTATGTGTTGAACAAAATATGTGTCACACGTGGTTGTATCTATGAAAACTCACATTTTTCAGGATAAAAGTTGGTGCATATAGCTTCCACTAGTGTTTCTATCTCAAAATCTTGAAAAAGAAATAAAAGCTCAAAAAAATGAGAGATCTGGATTGGTCTCAAAGATAAACAAATTCTGCAAATTTGATCAAGAAATCAAAAACACTAATTACTAGAAGAAATCACATAAGAAAACACCAAAGGAACTACCATTTCCCTAGTAGAATCGTCATTTTTGTTGTTAAGATTTATTCCTATGACTAGTGTTGTGGAGGTCACCAACTGACTAGATTATACTCATACTAAAACAACTACAAACTAGACTTAAACCAAGCATATTCTATAAGAGAAAGAAAATAGGGTTTTAGTGATAGAGATTATATACCTTAGTTATAAAGGTTGTTCCTAACTTTTATTTCCTTCAAACCAATGGCCAATATGTTGCTCCAAGAACTACAAGAAAAGATACCATCCTCACATTTTTTACGATCATAAACCTGAAACATGTATAAGAAGAGACTGGAACTTAACATTGAAATCAGAATCTATCAACATGATTCATTAAATATAAAAAGGTGTAAAAAACCTAGCAAAAAGGAAATATCTCTTTATTAATCAAGTAACTTTGAAGAAGTACAATTATACCTTAGTCTGGCATTGAATCCTTAAAACGATGACCTAGGTCTCCTTGCTCTTCTTTTCTAACCAAAATCCTCCAGCATAATCTTAGTTTTATGTTGCAAGGTTAAATCAGTTGGTGAAGGTGGGTAGGTAACAAAATTGAATTCAACCACCTTCTAATTGATCTATTTTTATTTTTAATTAATTTTTGAGTGACATGCTAGTGATACAAAGGCAACATGCATGTGAAATGCGAGTTTCCTTTAGACAACCCACGTGTACAACTTTTAGGAGAAAAACACTAGTTGTACATAGGAAAATAACGTATGGAATGTGAGTTGCTTTACTTCCACATGTGTGTATTCCTTATTCTCATGACAAAAAGAGACAAACATGGAGTAAACATTGAGTGATTGGGACCATGAGAATCTATAGAAAATTGTCTCTTCAATCCATTTGTCCTATTGTGTGACAGAAATCTTAGTATCATCACTTAGAAATCCAAGTGTTGATTCAAGCGATAACAATGGTGACCACCATTATCATGCTAATGTTGATATAGGTGTTGGGTTGGTGGATGTATGTGGTGGGTGGTTTTAGTGTAGGGGCCATAAGGGATGATGATGATCACAAGGAAGACAACGAAAACAAAGACAGTGATGATAAACCCCTAACTACCTATCCACCCAATGATCATGATGATGATGGTGATGAGGATGATTATTATTATGTTCAAGGGTATTAGAACCCCTACACACCTTACCCCTGAAACCCATTAACCTACTAACCTTAACCCCTTGCTAACCTTAAACCACTAACCCCTTAATGATGATGACGATTAAGGTGATGGGGGTGATGATGATGATTAGTGGGTTTATAACGATGATCATAATCATGAATTCATTTGAATTCATGGTCAGGTTCAAATTTCAGCCACCCATGATAGAATGGAATTTCCTAACCTTAAGTGGTTCTCAACCTTATATCCACTCTCTATTTTTTTGTATATTTTGTTGTGAAATTAAGATCCTATTTATAAGTTCTAGTTGTTTAATCAAACATTATGTGTCTATCATAGGTGGAAAGTATGCATGTGCTCATGTACATAGGGTACTCCCAAAATATAGAACACCAAGAGCAGCCACTCACACAAACAAATAACAGATCGACACACCGATGTTTTAACATGGTTTAAACCCTCGAGAGGGAAACACTCCATGGCCCCAGCCAAATAGCTACTTGAGGCAGTTTATTATGAAAAAGAAAGAAAGTTACAAATGAGCTTCTCATAATTGATCAACTAGCCAATGACCCTCCATGCTCTTTAAATAGAGACCGTGGACCAATCGGGTGTTAAGCCACAGATCAAGGGTAGGTATGATCTAAGAGAAGTTGAATCGTCAGATCACTCTATGTATAGAACATATCATGACCGTTGGATTAAATATTTACAAATGCATACTAAAGAAACACACTTTACCTAATGGATATATTACACAAGTTGATCTTAACTAACTCCTAAGTGTCTAAATATCCTAACATCCCCCCTTAAGAACAACTTGGGATAGGATTGAAGGATTTACAAAAGTGACACTATTAGGAGAAGGAAAGAGGCATTAGAGCCTATCCCCCCTTAATGACAAATTCATGAACTCCTAACATAGAATGAAGTTTATAAAACTTCACTTCTATAAGAGACTTGGTGAAGATGTCTGCAACTTGATCATCTGTAGGGAAAAAGAGCACTTCAAGAATACGATCATGAACAAGATTTCTGATAAAGTGCATATGTAGCTCAATGTGTTTGCTACATTGATGAAGAATTGGATTTTTGGTGAGCTTGATGGAACTTTTATTTTCGCACCAAAGTGGAGTAGGCTACTGCTGCTCGAATCCAAACTCTAAAAGGATCTGCCAAAGCCATAAGAATTCCTGACTGGCATTAACTGCGGCTCGATATTTTGCTTTTGTTGAAGAAAGAGAAATAGCTTGTTGTTTCTTACAATCCCAAGTGACAGGTCCAGATCCCAGACTAAAAACATAACCTACAGTAGACTTTCAATCATCAGGATTACCGGCCCAATCCAAATTAGTGAAACCAACCAACAAAGGTCCCCCCCCCCCCGTACTGTAATGAATCCCAAACTGAATTGTAGCTCGAATATATCGAAGTATTATTTTTGCTGCTTTTCGGTGACTTCCATGAGGTGTTTCCATATAACGAGAAACACGACCAACAACAAAGGAAAGGTTAGGATAAGAATGAGTCAAGTATAAGAGACTGCCAACAAGCTGACGATATAAGGTGGCATCTACTTTAGGTGAAGTACAAGTGGCAGAAAGTTTGACTCCATACTGGAAGGGAGAAGGGGTTGGTTTACAATATTCCATGTGAAAGCGATGAAGAAGGTCACAAGCATACTTATACTGGGAAATAAATATTCCTTCTTTGGTTTGCAATACTTGGAGACCAAGAAAATAATACAAATCTCCTAATTCTGACATTTCAAAATTTTGCTTAAGACTAGATTTCACATTGGTTAAAAGATTAGGGTCACTACCAGTAAGGATAAGATCATCATCATAAAGAACAATTATGATGAGATGTTTTCCTTCTTTCTTGGTATAGACATTGGGGTCAAAATGGCATCTAGAAAAACCAGTGTCAAGTAGAAAGCTATCCAGTTTGGAATACCAAGCTATAGGATCTTTCTTAAGGCCATCTAAGTATTTCTTAAGGTGTCAGACAAGGCTAGAGTTATTTTGAACGTATCCAGGAGGTTGTTCCATGTAAATTTCCTCCTATAAATCACCATGTAAGAATGTAGAATTGACATCCATTTGATGGAATTCCCAGTTATGTAAGGCTAGAAGGGAAAGAACAAGGCGGATGGAGTTCATTTTTACGACACTAGCAAAGGTGTCATTCTAGTCAATCCCTTCAACTTGGGAAAAACCTTTGCCAACTAAAATTTCCTTAAGTCTTTCAACAGTTCCATCTGAGACATACTTAGTTCTATAGGCCCATTTACATCTAACAAGTTTTCTTCCTTTTGGAAGAGGTACAATATTCGAAGTATTTTTCACCACTAAGGAACGATATTCTTCATCCATAGCTACATCCCAATCTAGATTTCCTGAAGCTTCTTCAAAATTTTATGGATCATTATTCTCTGAAACTTCAGCCAAAGGATAAGAGGCTCACTAAAACTGAGAACGTGTTTGACATTGATCTATAGGATCACTGGTAAGATCACCAACATCTTCACATGTTGAATTGACCCATTGAGGAAGCAATTCTTCTGGTGCAACTAGAGGAACATGAGCAGGTAGAGGTGTATTTTCATCCTCACTATCATCATCAGAAACTGTAGTTGCAAAACTGTCAAGAAAGTTGGAAGTAGAAGAAGGCACAATCGTCGAATCAGGCTCACAGGCCAAAGATGGCACAACCGCCGAGTTAGGCTCACAGGACAAGAGATTTTCATCAAATTTAGCATCTCTTCTAATGATTATATCATCAAAATGTGGTTGAAGAAGTATATAACCTTTTACATATTTATAATATCCAAAGAATATTCACTTTTTACTTTTGGGTTGCAATGCTTTCCGTTTTTCATCCAGAATGTGAGCCCATGCTTAACTACCAAACACACGGAAGTGACTTACATCTGGTTTAATTTTATTCCATGCTTCTTCCAGTGTTATACCTTGTAAATATTTAGTGGGGGTATGATTAACTATGTAATTTTCACAATTTATGGCTTCATCCCAAAATTGAAGACTTAGTCCTTTAGATTGGATCATACAATTAGACATTTCTTTTAAAGTGTAGTTATTTCGTTCAGCTACACCATTTTGTTGTGGTGTATATGGAACAATGTGTTGTAGTTGGATTCCTTGTTTAGTGCAGAAAGTAGTGAAATTTTTGTTAACATGCTCTCCTCCATTGTTGGATCTTAACTTAATGATTTGATGACCAAATTGTTTTTCAACAAGGGTCTTGTAGGCCAAGAACATGTTAAATACTACGCTCTTAAGTTTTAGGAAATAAACCCAAGTGCATATGGAGTAATCATCAATGAAAGTTAAGAAATATTTGTAACTAGAAAATGAAGTATATGGAAGAGGACCACACAAGTCATTATGCACAAGCTCCAAGGGAACTTAGGCGTGCCAAAAGGCATGTTTGTCAAAACTGTCCCGATGATGTTTTCCGAGTACACAACAGGAACAAACACCATCCCTGCAAGATACCATCAGAAGACCTATCACCATATTGTATTTACATAGTTGTTACAATGAGCGCTGATTTAAGTGACCAAATCGCTCATGCCAAAGTTTGCTCAAGTTATCACTATGAGCAACAAAAACTGAAGGAAAAGGTGATGACCCAAAGTTGTTAAATTTGTACAACCTAGTAATATCATCAACAATTTTGGTAGCTATGACATGTTGAGGATCTTTAAAATCTGTGATTACAAGTTGGTGAGGTTTAAATGCTACAGTTTTACCTTCACCAGAATGAGTGATTTGATACATTAAAAAATAATTGTAGGAAATTCTTGGAACACACAGTACATCACTACAATGACCATTTTCTACTGGAAATATTCCAGATCCTACAACACTTAGAGATCTATCATCACCAACAAATATTTTTTTGGTGTTACATTCATGCATAGTAGAAAAGATGGATTGATCCTTAGCCATATGATAAGATGCTACAGAATCAATGAGCCATTAATTTTGAGTAGAAGAAGAAGATGCAGTATAAGAATAATAAAAAGCATAAAGTGCATGTCCATGAGAGGTAGATTCTGAAGAAAAATCTAGGCTGATGTGGTGCTTCTTTATTGTTGATTCCAAGGCTACCATCTTCTTGAAACAATTAGATTCATCATGATTATCTTTCTTGCAATAGTTTCAATGATGCTCAGTCTTCTTTCCTTTTGGGTTGGATAATTTGTCATTTTTTAAAGAAGGAGTTGACTGAGAGGGTTTGGGACCCTTGTTTGGCTTATTATTGCGAAAATTTTGTTTCTTGGGAGGCTTGGACTTTTCTTTCTGTTGGGAAAATAAGGATTTCCTAGATGTATCTGCATTGCTGATCATTCCAAGATGGATGAGATTATATTGCTCTCTAATCAAGGAATCACAAAACAATTCAATACTAGGCTATTGATAACTAGTCGTATTCAAGGATTCTTTCATGGAGTAAAATGTACATACAAAAATAAAATATGCAGGTTCAAGTTTGGAAAGAATATGATAAATGCATTGTTTGTATTCTCTATTAATATTGCATTCTTCACATAAGAGTATAAGAGGTTTGTACTTAGATAAATAATATTGAATGCATGAAAAATCACTTGGATTTAAATAAATAAACTCATTCTCAAGTTGATGACCTTGAATTTCATTGTGTTTACCAAACACAGATTCCAACTTTCCCCAAGATATGTCATGTTCATCAATTCCAGATATGTGGAGTCGCAAATCAGTAGAGATTGACATCCCAATCAATCCATGAGCTTCATCACATCTATTTTCCCATTTTATTTTCTTATCATCATCAGTGGGTTCTGTTTCTTTCCCTGAGGTAATTTTGAAAATTCCCCTACTTCGTAGAACATCCTCCATACGAGATTTCCATGAAAAATAATTGGAAATAGTAAGTAGAATATCACAAGGGCGGCCATACCATAAAATAATGGCTGGAAAAATAGAAACCAACTATCTGGATGAAAAGAGCTCAAAAACTCAGGCGAATTAAAAAAAACGGCACTGAAAGCTGATTTTGAAAGAGGAAGTTATGCTTAATCAAAGAAAAAGTTGAAGATGTCCCCAATAGTGACGTGATAGATAGAGAATGACCAACTAAAAAAAAGGACCCCCCTCTTCCCAAGATGAACCTTTGACAATCGCTTTACAAGAAAATTCCTTTAAGTGAATCACTTTTGTAAAATAAGTGATTTTCACTTTTACAATGATGTTCCTTTTAAATAGTGCAACAAAAAAGAATTAAGTGACTACCTTTTTATTTTATTTTATTTTTAATTGAAATGAGATGCACTTTTACTATAAAGTAACTTAAAATTAGAAATTGCATGCACTCTTAAAAAAGTAACTTAATAAGACTTGAACTCAATACATATTAAGGAATAAAGCAACTTTGAACCAAGTGAGCTAAGATTAAAAGGTATGTAAAAGAAGGGAAGGAGCAAGGGGGTTTTTTTTTACTCTTCTCTATGGGTCTCTGTGCTTGCTTCTTTTCCTGCAAATCACACCAAAAACCGAAATGAAAAAAAAAATTCCACACTTTGGGGTTAGATCTCGCTATATTTCCCCAAAAGTCTATGTTTTCTCTCTATTTGTGATTCACCACGATTGCACAAGGTGCATGACAAAGAACATACACATCTGAGAAAAACCCTTTCCCTTTTTGTTTCTGATTCGCCATGATCGCGCAAGGTGCACGACAAAGAGCATACACAACCATGGAAGCAAAAAATACGTCACTGTAACATTATACCTTCAGATTTGGTGAAAAGGGCATTTTCGGACCAAACAAAAACTGTTTTCAACGAAACAAAAAATATTTCCCAATAGAAATGATGCTTCGAAGGAAATGGAACCCCTCCCGCAAAACACAAATACACAGAAATTCCAGAAATAGAAACCCTTTCAAAGCTTCGGCAACACCAATTCAAGATCTAGATCATAACCGGAAGTGGCTCTTCATAAACACTTTGATACCATGTTCAGGTACACAGGGTACTCCCAAAAGATAGAACACCAAGAGAAGCCACTCACAAAAACAGATGACAAATTGACACACCGATGTTTTGATGTGGTTTAAACTTTCGAGAGGGAAACACTCCACGACCCCATCCAAATAGCTACTTGAGGCAGTTTATTATGCAAAAGAAAGAAAGTTACAAATGGGCTTCTCATAATAGATCAACTAGCCAATGACCCTCAATGCTCTTTAAATATAGATCATGGACCAATCGGGTGTTAAGCCATGGATCAAGGGTAGGAATGATCTAAGAGAAGTTGAACCATCGAATCACTCTATGTCTAGAACATATCGTGATCATTGGATTAAATATTTACAAATGCATACTAATGCATACCAAAGAAACACACTTTTCCTAACATATATATTACACAATTTGATCTTAACTAACTCCTAAGTGTCTAAATATCCTAACAACATGTATTATAACTAACTCACATTGAAAACGAAGTGCAATATAGGATAGGGCGACATGCTGATATCAAAGGAGTTATCTTCCACCTTCTCTGATATGGAAGGATATGGTTCGTAAAAGAGTAGTATGATTTTCATATTTGGATTCTTGAGACGTTTGTTCAATAAATGAAACCACGTGACTTTATATTTATTAACCTTGTATTTGTACAATACTCAATGTTTGATCATTTTTCTACTTGTACTTGAAACTGATATTCTTTAGAATTTGATGTACCTTTTGTAAAATATGATGGATCCTATGAAATGTTTTGGTTATTTGTTTTCTTGTTTTTGAAGTTGGAAATAATTCTCTAGTACTACTAATGCAATGGGAAGTACTATGTCATTTGGATCTAATATTCATTGGACATCATGACACAATGGTTCATCAAAGTTGGAGTGAGAAGAAGCAATCTCCCATTAAGAATTTGAAGTAGACCCACTAGGGATGGAATTTGAACACGTGATCAAACCTCCACTAACACTAAGGCTAATAGGAAACCCTTTTTTGTAGCCTTTCACTATAGGATGGTATCTCACCATGGAAATATGGGTCAAAACCATCAACAAAGTAGAGATTGGTGCTGGAAATTCAGTTTTTATTTAATTTGTAAAGAAGGAATGTAGTAAGAATTCTAATATTGAAACATGAAATACTTCTAAGAAGATTCAATGTGGTTTGTTGATCTCCCATCCTTACTAAACTCTCTTTAGCTTCATTTTCAGCTGACTCTATATAATTTTCAGAAATTCCATGCAATATGGTAATTACTGAATGTCACGTTGTGAATTCCTCATAGTACAAAGATTTGTTGCAATATATGGTATATATGTAGGTGGCATAGGTTTGTTCGACCATGCAATTTCCCATGATCTCGAAATACGGATGGTAAGGGTTTCCAAATTGAGTATGGATCATATTAAGGAAACTGATCATATTAGAAATTAAACCATGATCAACTTTTGACCAATTCATATTAAGAAAATAGGCCATGCAGATAAAATATTTTAATAATATTTCAAATAATTAGAATAGTGAATTTTCCTTAGCATCCACCTTCCCTCCACACCTTCCCTTTCCACATGGTGTATTTTTGGAAGGTATTTGCTAACTAAATATCCTTGTTAAAAGCAGTTGACACCTACAACATATCAAAATTCAACTTCCTCAAATTCTGAAAAGTGAGTTTGCTTCAAGGGATCTGCACCTAAGATCAAAGTAATGTCCTTCTAGCATCAGTCTCCTATCTAGAATCACTCTCATATCTGGATGAATATTGCATTAACTACATTTCTTTTTAATACGAGGTGATTACAGGGCTTGTTGAAGTTCATGGGGAAGCCGATTTGAAAATTTGTGATGTGTCAATCTAGTGGTGATTGCTATATTATGGTGATGTCTCTACTGTGGTTTGAGAATATCCGAGTCTTCCTTTTCCACTGTATTTGAAGGTGGAAATGTTGTAAAAGTTAGTGTTTGAAGGCACTTCAACGTCAATTAATTTCAATACTATTTATCCTGTTAGAAAAATAGGATCACATAGCGATAACAATAAACAATAAACAAGATGCAAACATTAAAACACATTACAAGAGAGACACAGATATAATGTAGTTCACCCAAGGTGGGATACATCCACACATATATTGCTAGCCATTTATTATTATACCATCCTACAAAATGAAGGGATAAAACCTACAACAATTCCATTGTAATTCCTCTTCATTCTATCAGAGTCTCTCTCACACAATCACAAATATTTTTTTACTATGCTAAATACAATACATAGTCGTATTAAAATGATTTCATTTTATAGGAGAATTACCATGGGAAAATACCATGGATCACCCAATACCATGGGCCTGCAAACTGTTGGCCAAGAAACATTCCAAAAAACTTATTTCATGGGCTTCACCCCCGAAACCCTACTATCCCCCATACCTCGAAGCTAAGGGGCATGGTCTCCCCCAGACCCATGTAGGGGGAGTATGTGCCACTTCATCCCCTTGATAGGATGAGTGTACAGTAAAATTGGGGTACAAACATTGTCAAACAACAACATCTTTGAATCTGGAATATCACGCTCCACAACCAACAATATCCCACTTGGAGACTGATCAAAATAAGTCCACCACTGTTGCACTTGCTGGACTATGTTCTGAACCTTGGAGTTGGAAAATTTCTCGTCTTCATCTTCATGCTTGAAGGACAACAAAAATAGACCAGGAACTCATTTTCTCTCTAGTTTCTACCATTGTCAACATGTATGCATGATTCTTGCTAGTATGTATCTTCTCCAAATTTAACAGTTCATCTTCCAAAACAAATCTTGTGAAATGGTGATTAAGGTGTATATGTTAAATCTTAAAATGAAAGGATGATTTATTTTCAAGATGAATGGAACTCCGGCTGTCACTGTGCAACTTTCTATTCTCATGCTTCTTACCCAACTCCTCCATGAACCTCTACAACCAAATCATATATTTACTAGCCTTAGTAGCAATAACATACTCTACCTCCGTTGTTGAAAGTGAAACAACATTTTGTAGTTTTGAAATCCAATTCGTTGTTGTTTCACCTACAATAAAAACATACCCTGTGGTGCTCCTCCTACTGTCTTTATCACCAGCCATATCTACCTGAACATACCCATGTAGAACAATGTCTGAACCTCCAAAACATAATGCATGAGAAGTGGTACCTCTCAAATACCTAAGAATCCATTGTAGTACTGTCTAATTATCTTTACCTAGATTGTTCATATACCTGCTCACAACTCCCACTGGATGTGCGATATTTGGTCTTGTGCACAACATGGAATATATCAAGATGCCAACTGCTTATGAATAGGGAACCTTGGACATGTAGTATATATCTTCATGTGAGTGGTACACATCTCCTGCAACTGATCTTTGTACATAACCTTTTCATTGAATACTCCATATCTACTCCCAATGATTTTATGATTTTCATAATCCCATAAGCGATAACCAAAATCATCGACCCCGTATCCAATAAATGAAAATTTCTTGGATTTATCCTCAAGATTTGTTATATTTTCTTTATCAAAATGGATAAATGCTTCACAACCAAAGGTTTAAAAAATGAGTAGTTTACCTTTTTACCTGTACATGCCTCCTTTGGAATCCCACCATCCAAAGCACTTCAAGGACCTCTGTTTATTAAATAAACAACAATATCTACAACATCAACCCAAATCTATTAGAGAAACCCTGCATGGAATATCATCCACCTTGCTCGCTCCATAATTGTCCTATTCATCCTTTCTGAAACACCATTTTCTTGTGGTGTTATTGAGACTATATTCTCTCTACGAATCCCATTGTATGAATAGTAACTATCAAACTCCTTGCTACAGTATTCACCTCCATTATCAGATTTGAGACATTTCAACCTTTTTCCTGTCTCATTCTCAACCAAAAATTTCCACTTCTTAAAAGTAGCAAACACATCATATTTATTTCTAATGCAATAAACCCTAGTTTTTCTTGTTGCATCATCAATAAACATAACATAATAACGAGAGACACCAAGAGATTGTACTTGATTCAGTCTCCATACATCTGTATGCACAAGATCTAACTTTTCACTCTTATTTTATTTCCCAACCCTATGCAATCTAACTCTCTTTTGTTTTCCATAAACATAGTTTTCATAGAATTCCAAACTTACATGCTTCATAGCTAGAAGCAATTTCCTTGAGTGAAGAATCTGCATCTCCTTATCACTCATGTGGAAAATCCTATGATGCCACAATGTTGGACCTATTTTTGTGGAAGATACATATATAGAATAATCAATATTATGAGGACATAAATACAACGTATGTATCCTATCTCATTTTTCTATTACCAGTGCTCCTTTAGTGATATTCCACCACGTTTTTCCAAATGTAGACAAAAACCAGCTATCTCCCAACTTCCCAGTTGAGATCATATTTCTTTTCATAGAAATAATATGCCTTATATCTTTTAGAAACCATTCATTTCCATTATTTAACTTAATTTGTACCTTACCCATTCCAACAATTTTACATGGTTCATCATCCCCCAATAAAACATGTCCAAAATCACCTGCAACATAATCATGAAATAATTTCCTATGGGGTGTAGCATGATATAAATCCCCTGAATCTACTACCCAGTATTCACTAGTACTATTTAATGCAAGAATCAAAAAATCTAGTAACACATCACCTATTACATTTTCTTCCTAAGTATTCTCCTGCTTCCTATCTCCTTTCTTCAGATGTCCTCTCTTACCACAGTTTCAACACTCTATCTTTCCAATATGGACTTGGATCTTCCCTTTCTAGACTTGTTTCAATTACCTGGGATCCTTCCTCTGTCCATTTTCTTCCCCTGCTCTCCATGGTCAATGCATTACCCAATGTCTCACTTGTGCTTTTTCTTTTCATTTCCTTGCTAAGAATAACACCAACAACATCATCAAGTTTACAAGTGTTTGAACTAGGGATATAGTTACTTACAACCATGACTTAGTAATTCCATATTTTTGGCAATGAGAACAGGATTACAAGAGCCATAACCTCATCATCGAATTTCACTTTTACAGAACTTAGCTGACTAGTAATCATATTAAATTCATTTAAATGGTCAACAATAGATCCAGCTCCTGACATATTCATATTAAATAAAAGTTTCATTAAAAATACCTTGTTGGAAGTCGATGATTTTTCTTAGAGCATAGCCAATGCGCTCATCATACCCTTCATTGTCTTTTCTTTCAAAATATTGAAATCCACCAATGAAGCCAGGAATAATCATATTGTTCCTAGTGCCTTTCTATCAAGAACTTCCCATTATTTGTCCTTCATAGTCGTCAATTGTTTTGTATTTCCGCCCAATGGTAGGTATACATCCTTTTGGTACAAATAGTCCTGTATTTGCATCTTCCATAACTAGTATTTTTCATCGTTAAATTTCTCGACCGTAAACTTTCCTTCTTCTTCCATTTCTCCCACTCGAGCCAAGAACCCTTTTTTTCTACGAGTTTACTAGCCAAATAGACCTTTTGGTTATGATACCAATTGTTAGAAAAACAAGATCACAGAGCAATAAAAATAAACAATAAATAGGATGTAGATATTAAAACACATTACAAGAGAGACACAGATATAATGTGGTTCACCAAAGATGGGATACATCCACACATAAATTTTCAGTTCTTTATTATTATACCATCCAACAAAATGAAGGGATACAACCTACAACAAATCCATTTCACTTCATCTTCACTCTCTCATAGTCTCTCTCACACAATAACATATATTGTTTTACAATGCTACAATATAATACACATTGTATTACAATGATTTCCTTTATAGGGTAATTACCAAGGGAAAATACTGCAGGTCACCCAATACCATGGTCCCGCAAATTGTATGCCAACAAACATCCCAAAAAATTCTTTCGGGGGATTCACCCCTGAACCCCCACTTGGGCCCATTGGCACCCAGATCCCCCAGCCGGGGGGATGGCCTCCCTTGCTCCCTATGGGGGGATGTTGACTCCCTGCACCCCCCTGATGGGACAAGTGTACAATAAAATTTGGGTACAAATACAACTGAACAATAACATCTCTAAATCTGGAAGATAAGGATCCTAGCAACCAACATATCCTTCTCTAAATAATAATATGTTCTTTTAAAAAAGGATGTTGGGCTTAGTTCTTCTAATGGTCCTTCCTTGGGTGAGGGTAGAGTTGGTACCCTCTACGTTTTTGTAGGTATATAAATCAGAATTTGAATTTTTTTTGTTGAAGAATCCCTCACATCCTAGGGGGGTTTAAATTCATCTCAAGAAGGGGATTTCCAACATTCTAGACATTCTTTCAAAATGGGAGGAGGCCATTACTCTCTCATATATACTTATGATTCTTACTCACCTTGTCATGTTGTCCCTAGGGGCTTGGGTACGACTTTGGAAAGAGATATTGGTCTTGTGCAGGAAAAATTAAAGTCTGCACTTAAATTAACTCATGAGAGAGTTGTTAAGGAGGTGAACCTAGGTATATACAGACTTATTATTGGTTCCCTTAGAGAAGGGTATTCCTCATTCACTAGTTCTCAATGAAAGTTTATTGATTCTCATTCACTCGTTAGTTCATTGGTTCAGTAGTGATACAAAAAAAAATTGTGTTATGCAGGTTGTGTACAAGTGCATATATGGAGGTAAATGATTGTATGTTCTTGATCTATATCATTCTTTTCATGAATTTTTAATGCTTATAACATATTATTTTTTACTTTAATAACAATATAATGGGGTTTGTCTAGGAAGTACACTAATCCATTTAAGAAAACATAGAGTAAAAAAGTTTTAACATGAAATTTAAAAAAAATGATTTTAGAATTTTCAAAAAGAGCACGTAAAAGAAATAAAGTGGGGAAGAGAGGAACATGCCCCCCTATAGTTAAAGATTTGGAAACAAAATAGTCTATTTCCTTATCCAATATAACGCTTATTTTTATTATATGACAACTTTATAGATATGTCTACTAGCATTCTTTTCTATAGTGACTAAGAGCAAAAAAATTCAAACAAGAGAATGAGACAAAACACCTTAGTTTCCTTTGGATGGCTCTATTAGTCCCAACAATGAAATAAATGATGTTGAAGAGACAATTACTTCTATTCAAGAAGAGGCGGAAGATGAAAAACATGATATGCCGATTAGTCTCTAAATTTTATCATTCTAGTCATAATTATAAATTTTACTATTAATCAATTCATAGCAGCACCTTTGTGTGCCCTTATTTTATAGAAAATGTTCACAAACAATCTTGCCATTGATATATTGATATAGAAAAGGTTGATCCCTCTACGCAAGCTTCATCTAAGAAAATCAAGAAGAAGTGTGGAGGACCAACTAGATGTGCGCATATCATTAAGTTGGAGGAAAATATTGAAATTCATATTAATGAAGGAACCAACCGATTGGTCCAAACGCAGTGAAGCTAGTTTCATTACTAGGTGTACTTGCTAGAGAAATGGTTTTAATCACATTTTCTGATTGGCGGAAGGTTCCAAATTAGCTAAAGGACGACTTGTGGAATACCATCAATGTGAGTATTAGACATTTGAATATTTGTTTACATGTGCATTTTTTCATGTTTTGAATGTTTATTTTGAAACAATGGATGATGACATCTACTAATTCACTTATTTTATGTTGTAGTGCAACTTTATATTGTCGGTCATACTTAAAGATTATTGTTTGCAATATATAGGCCATAAGGTAAATAGTCATGGGCACCATTTGACAAAAACCATTTGTGATCCTTATGAATCCAATGAGGAAAGATTAAAAAATATTCCTTAAAAAATATTCCTCCAATTAGGATTAGTGAGACGATTTGGAGAGAGTTTGTCTTGTCACAAAGCACCACTGAATTCCATGTAAGATAAAAGTTCATGTATTTATATAATTAATTTATTTTTAATGTTTAGTGGCTTGTAAGGTTCAATTAAGTTTTTTTAATTTTTCAATTGATTTGTAGGGTACAAGGATAAAAATAAGAAAAATAGAGAAAGGAGGGGGACTTGCACATTTGTGGATGTAGAGGTTATGAAACGGTGGAAGATGATATGGTAGGTACTGATGATGCATTATATATTATTTATATTAGAATAGTTGGGATTTAGTGTAATGCCACACCTTAACCATACTATTTTACTTGTACCTAGAAAAAACTCTAGACCCTTTAATGATACAACTACAACGATTACTAAGGTAGTCCTATAGAAGAAGTTCCATCAAAAGAAAGATGGTGCTCCAATCTTGGGAAATGTAGGATAAATAATAGTAATATCTCAACCTTCCAATATAGATATTGATTAGAATTCAATTTTACATGTTGGAAATGTTTTCTAACATGATTTTATTTAATTGCATGAAAATGCCAGAAAAAAAATTGAAGAAGCACAATCAAAATTTGCATTTGAACAGTTTGCATATAGGGATGATTTTCTTGATAAGGTATTAGTTCTTAGTGTGAGGGGGTAATAGGGAGGGTGATATTGCGGGCTTGGACTTGGAGTTGCACCAGCTAACTTATTCAACAAAAATCAGTACAAGGAGTCCCTCGCCGCAATCCAGGTTATAATCAAAGAAAATGCACAATAAATATCATCTATGAAATCATCGAACAAAGTTTTAGTATTAAATTCTATGCTCTTGTTCCAATGTACATTTTATCAGACTAATAATTTGAATTCTAATATTACAATGTTAATATAAATAGTTTCCTACTAAACAAAATGCACTAGTTCAAATTCCTACAATGGAGGTAAGTTGTCTAAATTTTTTTTAAAATATTTTTTTTCATATTTTCATTGTATTTCATACATTATATTGTATTCATAGAGTAATTTCAGGGATACAACATCCCCTATGAAGTAAATAACATAAAAAAAAATTAAGTACTCCAACGCAAAATCCATTATCCATGGTAAGTTTTGTATAATATTGTAAGTTATTTCAATTTTATTTATTCTTTCAATATATTACAAATCATTCTTTTTTACATGCAGATTCATGCATCGAATTATGCTCAACATTTTTTGTTGAAAACCCCAAGGGATCCATATAGACTTCAAATTGACAAAATGAAATACCCAACTTTTGTAAGTATTATAAATATTTATTCTTGGATGATCGATATTTAACTTTTATTTGAATGCATCTTACTTTGTCTCTTTTATTGGAAGGATTAAAACAATAGTATTGAGTCGACACCATCTTCCCAGTTAGTGTTGGAAGGAAATAATTGTTATCTCGGTGTGCTAAACTCTCAAGTAAAAAATGTAAGGGAGACAGTACATAAGACTAACCTAAATGCAATGATCCATTGTTTTTGTCTTGGGGAAGGCTATTGTATTATGAATTCCATAGATATTTTAGAACCTGCATTAGGAACTCTACCTCTCCTTCATCTCAATGGCATATTACATACTCTATAAGATGCTTTAGGGAGATCCATTCCTTGGCATAATACTAAAATTGAGCTATGTGATTTGTGATTCTAGTTAGCTGTTGTCAAGATAATAGAAGTATTGTACTTTATTTCTGTACCTACTGATATATTAATAAATATATGATAGTTCCTTTTCCGTAAATTGATATTTGTGAAACTGTTGAAGTATTGTCTCTTTTTATGATACCGGGACTTGCTTGAACACATAGAGATTCTTCCATATTTGCAAATGCAACATTGTCCTAATCATCATACTACAATTGTGATTTAAATCACATCACAAATACAAATTTTCATACTTAGGGATTTTTTTTTAATACATAAGGCACTGGTCTATTGAAGACATTATTTCATTGGCTTATCCAAAGCATCTATTAAATGCATTGGATTATCCTTGATATTTTTTAGTCTCAAAAGTGAGAGTTTTAAGGCAAATGATCAGTAATGAATTCAATGTATTATAATAACTTTTTAGCTAATTATGTATGTCAAAAAATGAGCTTGATCATCTTTTTTAAAATAAAAATGTGTTACAAATGCATGGTAATAAATCATAGAACGTATGAAGTTTAAAAAATGTCCAATACAATGTCTAAAGATCTATTATAAAACTAGGATTAAGCTGAAAGATATAATAATTAATAACTATTCCATGATTTACATAGGAAATACAAATAGTGTAGCAAATGTATGTGGTGCAAAGGAAGGGTGGGCATGCCAATTATAAGGAACCAATGGTATATAAGAAGGTTGAGTATAACCTTGTTTTTTAAATATAATTATTTTTTGTAAGTAAGAGACCATTATATTATATCAAAAACAAAGATGATACGTAGCTGTGGAAAAGGATGATGTTATTCCCTAAATCATGACAAAAAAATGTCATAATAACTAAGCATTCCATTTCTGGCCAGGTTCTTAATTACTCATACAAAACTTTCCCTTAATGTTGGTATGTGTTTATATCCTTCAATTACGCTCGGACATTAATTACAAGATTGATATAAAAATAGATAATAGATATCATAATCTTGTATATCTAGAAAATTCTTCAAACCAACAAGTTAACATTCCCAATTTGGTATTCAAATCATTTCATTACCAGTTAAGGTGAAAACTAAGCCTCTATCCTCTGAATAGGTAGGTTTACACATGAAACCACGCATAAGAAAAGTTACATGCATGCTCTGTTTTTATACCCCCTTCAAAATGCTAAAAGTCACGGTGATAAAATTATCAAGCTACAGTCAAGTTCACATGTTGACAATTTTACAAGAAAAATGAAAAAAAAATGGTAAAGAACGCTACAAACAGTAAGGAAAATTGTGTCAATTATGACACCCAACATCTCCTTCGAAATGCAGCCATTGCAGTTCCCTTCTGCAATAAACTAGATAGATGACTTCATAGTATTAGTTTCTTCTGGAGGTAAAGAAAGGAAAAAAGATTTAATCCAACCTTGGGAAAGATATCGCTACTCTTTTCTAGCCCTGAAGCCCAAATGTGCAATTAGTTCTACTTAATATGCTAACTCATCCTCTTTATCCACACTACCCCAAAGGATTGGAAGATGAAACCTTATCCTAATCCACTTTATCCCTAATGATTTTAAATAGTAAAGGTATCTGGGTATTCTATATAATGTTGTGACAAAAGAAACAATGCAAAGAGTTTCCCCTCTTTTTTATTTAGGTAACAAGTAAATATGCCTTCTTTTGAGGAAATGTACATTTTCTAGAGTATTTATATAAATCCATTGTTTATAGTGAGTAATACCTAAAGTATTATTTGTATTGAAGGTGGAAGCAAAGTCTGGGTTTTTCATAGCATCACTCTTTTCTTCATATAAAATATTAATTCGTGGCTCTGCTCTAGTGCTTAGTCCTTCCATCCTTTCTGCATTATTCAAGAAAGAAAATGTCTTACTCTAGGTGATTTGGTTTTTCATAAAAGAGGAAAAGGCTCTTAGTTGTAGATCACCCATCGAAGGGTTTAAATCCCATTCACTTATGAGGGTCATTGTTAATTCATGTTGGTATAGTTCACATAGAAATTTCATGTCATCTTCATTGCATGCCTTGTATAGTATCATAAACTATTGGTTGGTGTCAAAATCACACATAGAATATGTATCTAGTGCTCTAATTTGCAGACATATAAGTTGGATTCTTAGATAAATTGCATAAACAACTGAAGGGACTGAATAATCCCTCATCATGTGGGATATGTGGCAGATATACTGCTTGTCTAATTTAAGTCTTTAAACTTCTTGATTTAACATATTAATGCCTAACTATGCTCATTGAGTATTCATCTTGTCATCCTTTTGTTGGGGTTCCATTGGCTCTTGTTGTAGCAAGATCCTATTGAAGTGCCGTTGCAAAGAATGGATTTGATCCTGCCTTGTTAGCATCTTATGCGCTATATATTCATAATTCACACATTCTCCTCCTTCTGAGGTACATGATACTACTGGGAGGCCTACTTATTCTTGTAGGATTGAAATTTCAGTTCTAAATTCGTTTCCCAAAGGTACCTTCTCAATGAGCCTATTCTCATCAAGATAATAATATGAGAACACATTTCTCTCCTTGTCAATAAACTGCAATAATGCATCCAATGCTTTGGACCCATAGATTTTTAGCCGTTCTTTAGTTTGAGCTAATTCCTTCTTCAATTTCCTATTTTTTTGTAGCATCCTTTGATGGTATTTCTTCAATTTCTTGTAGGACTTTCTAATGTAGGATGTGAAATATAGAGGATATTTCCTAAGGAAGAGAATTTTCTTCCTTTTTATGTGGATCTCTAGAGTTTGTTCCTCTACATCACAATTCCCTTCCTACACTTCTTCCATAGTCTCATGGGACATATTTTTTTCCTCATATTCTATTTGGATTACCTCCTTTCCTTTATAATCATATTTCCTTCCAAAGGACCGTGTTCATTTCTTGGTTGGAATTTGGGTTTCACCACTATTCAACTGGAGTTGTTTGGATCTCCTCATAATGGAAGATGGATCGAGTGTATCCTTCCATAGTTTCTTGCATTTTGAATCCTTCCTAAGGGTTATCTCACTAGGTTTTTCTGCTTCTACGACATTCACTGCATCAGTTACAATTTCTACAAAGGCAGCATATGTTGTACCCATCACATCCGCAATATTTTCCACGATTATCATGTCTATATCACCTATAACATGAATTGTATCCTCTTCCATAGATTGGTTGGAATCATCTAGATCTCCTTAGGGGTATCCTTGAATATATTTTTTCCTTTTGAATCCTTCCTTAGGGTTATCTAACTAGGATTTGTTGCTTCTACTACATCCACTGTATTGGTCACAACTTCAACATATGCAACACTTGTTATATCCTCATCCATACCTTTCTCTTCAGGTATCCCTTAAATCAATGAGGCCTAGCTCCATCTTGTGTTCAATAATGCATATTTAACCTATAGTTTAATGAGTCCATGATATGTAACGCTCATTTCAATATTGGAATTTATTTTTACCTTATAACTCATTAGCTACAAATTCATAAGAAGGAAAAATGGGACATTCCCATGTCGTTTATGGACCAATATCCTGAAATGATACCCATAGACAAGTTGGTATTGTCCTTCACATGTCAAAAGGTTGTGTATGCAAAGTGACACATCCATCCATGGAGTTTCCAATGAGTTTCTTTGCACTCCCTTTTTTCCTCCTATTAGTTGTTCTCCAGTTTCATAAACAAACTCATTTTTTAGGGTGGAAAAAGAGATCCTACATTAAAACCACCTCTCACCCTATTCCTGTAATACTGTAACATGGGATATGCTTTCTTCTATAACAAGTATATCAATCCTTATTACCATGGTGATGAACTTACTCAAGGTCTAAGCAAATTCCATCACCATGATGGCATCATGTCCTTGCAATCTATTGAAATAGTTGAGCCACTGACCTTCTCCAAAATTTTGGACCATTGTTTTATTATGATAAACAAGGTTAGTGTATGTTGGTTCACTCATTGCTGGTTGGCCCCACATATTAATAATTTTCAACCTTTTGACTTCTTTAGTTGCATCAAGGATCAGATTTGGTAAGTTTATCACAATTGTGGGAATATTAGAGGTAGACAAATGGGGTTTTGATACTAACTTAGGGGTTTGGGACTATGCATAAATAAGTTTCATGGATGATTAATACAACAAGAGGTTTCATGAATTATTAATAAGATAGGAGGTTTCATGGATAATTAATATGATAAGAGGTTTAATGAATGATTAATACGGAAGGAGGAGCAATGATAACTCAAATTTTGTGTAGTTGAGGTTTACTAATGATGGTTGATTAATCACACATGAGGTGAAAAATATCTTAAGTGAAAAATATGTATGTACTATTGATGCATATGGATCGACATTGAACTAAGAAAAACACATATATTTGAAAAATGACTATGGATTGAATTTGATTGATGGCTAGGGATGCATCTTGCAGACTCAGCATGTCGATATTTAATGCTTCCATGTTCCCGCAGGTTAGAAAACCACATTTTGATTTATGGACATGCATTTCTATACGAGCTGCACCTGTAGTAGAAACCAAATTTTTTAAAAGCACTCAACCAAGGCCACAAGTCACAGATGGATGAAACCATGATAGTTTACTAAAATGACTCTAAGTTGGTATAATGGAAAATGAAAGGAGCCCATGTGGATGAGTCGATTAATAAGTCACATCTAGGTAAAAAGGTAGTTTTTTCTCATACACTGTTCATTTCTTGATAATTGCCACTAGTGGAACTTGACGACTATTACAAATAGTGCATACGATTGAAGCTAATGTTTTGGGCCTACTTGGAGTCTGACTCTTCACTACACTGTTTGGATAAATTTAAGCTCTATAATTCTCTCATGTTTTGTTGTATTTCAAATGTTAATTTAAGATCCATGGCCCTGGTTAGAAGTCATGCGACCTCTTCCTGGACGAGTAAGCCATACTCTACCATTGAGCACTTGATTGACATTGATTCCAAAGTATTCGATACTCATCTTTACTTCTAAAATCCTTAATAAATTCGCCAACATGGTATAGGAATATTTCACAGCCACACCTAAACCCTAATTAAAACCTAATAATTCGAACTTACCTAGTATGTTGTCCTTGAGACTTCCCACTTCCTTGATTTTGTGTCCCTTTGTGCTGAAATCTATAATTCATCTATTATATATATTTTGACCTCAGTCGATTCATTACCCATTTTTAGTATAAGACCAGAAAATATTGCTTAGATGATATCCCTCTTAATAAACCCTAATTTTGTTATTTTTAATGATATTGCACTAAGAGAATTTTATGAAAATATCACAGTTGTTTAGAAGAAGGCCCTACTAGAGAGGTATATGCCTAAATAAGGTTCTTGTCCTACAATTCCCTTACCTTTTAGATTGATATCCTATATAAGGTAAAAAAGGAGGTTGTTTCTATGATGTGTTCAATTCTTGGATATTATAATGATTCTATCTTAGATGCTACTATCCTAGGTTTCATGGAGGCAATTTTTCCAGGGAAATGACCCGAACCCTGTTCAATTATGCATGGTATCTCTCCAATAAAATCCATTTCTAGCTGCAAAAATTTCATTTGAACCACTTCTTTAGGTACTAGTCATATTTGATTTACTTAATGTTTTTCTCAAGATACAATAACTTAAAGAATATCAATCTAAAGATGAATTATTAACACGAGAAACCCTTACCACTGACTGAATGGACAACAATAGTAAGGAAGCACGTAAAGAATGAAGGATTTTCTTGGTTTGTAGATACATTTATGTATCCATCCCATACTCTATTCCATTATTATTCCCCACCCAGTATTTTCCCAGAAATTAAGAATAATTTGTAGTTATCCCCAACTCAGCTGTGGGGGATTGGTAAATCTATGAATACTACACCATAATTATACTCTATGAATGTAAAATAGAACCTTATAAGTTGTCAGTTTATCTCACTCCCATATTTTTTTCATAGGACTTTATTAGACAAAGTTTAAAGGTGGATCAAGTTCATTTTTCTAGTCACAATAGAAAGAGGATGTTCAAAATCCTTCAAAATGTGGGTCCTTTTGCGGTCAAATATAGGGAATCAGATACTATAACACACAATATGTTTTATATTTAGGTACTCTATTGAGTGGGGAGGATACTATATGGAAGTATGACCCAAGGGGAATCATATCAAAGTCAATAATTTTCGAGGTCTTGGATCCATATCAATATGATCCCAAGCCTAAAATAGAAAGGTTGGGAAATAGAGATAAATGGGAGGAAGTTCCATGAACTGAGAACACATAAAGTAGCTAGATATTGGACAAAGCAAATTCATAGGTTTTCCAAACAAAGAAGTTAGATAAGGAATTTTTGGAGATGACCCAACAATATCCAATTGATAGCGTTATTTTATAGGTAGTTCAACAACACGAGGTTCAAGAGAAAACTAGAGAAATTTTTCATAACCATCTTGTTAGTGATCAATTCATAGTAGAAATGAAGCAATGTGTGGTTGCTACAACGAAAAAAATTGACAAAGGGGAAAACCTGAACCAGAAAGTAATATAATATGGAGGTTGGTGAAGGTCTTCCTCAATCACCTGAGGTTAAGAGGAAGAGGATTGAATTTGATGAAGAAGATGAAATTATCTTTGTATCTCAGGCTGATGAACAATCTAGAGCTCAAGATCAAGTTGTTCATAAGAAGATATTATCTTTGATATAGGCACTAGCTACTCTTGGTTAGTTAGAAGAAATCCCAATACCTATTCCATTGTGGATTAATAGCCATGTATTAATGTATTTACCCATATGATTGAGATGAAAAAGGGAAATAAGGAGGAATATGCGCAACTGAAAAATGGAATATTACCTCTAGGAAAGCTACAATGACAACCTAGATTATTTGATTCCATATATTTTAAATAGGGTATTCTAAGAGTAGTTGTGATTCAACCTACTTAATTTTCTGCATATGAGGTATAGTCCTCACAAGAATACAAAATCATTGATATTAACCTTAATGTTAATGAATGCAATGTGGTGGACAAAATATATCTCCATAAGAAAATTGGAGAAGTCATTTATAGCTATATATTGAAGAGCACATGAAATGTGGAAAAATTAGAGAAGGAACTTTCGAACATGGAGAAACAAGTAAAACATGAAAAAACATCTAGCTGAGAAAAATCAATAAAAATTGAAGATTCATTAGAGGAAATTTCAATTAAAATGGGCCTTCCAAAAATAATACAAATTACATGTCATCATGTATTAGCCAATAAAAATGCTTTAAAATTCAAAAAGGGAGCACCTCTTAAACAATTTTTTAATATAAATTTGGGGATAGGTATCATAAAAAAAACTATTTTTTTTGTTCGTATTTTCGACATATCTCCCCGTGTTTTTACTCAAATTTCGATCAGGAGAGCTTGTTGGATGCGGAATTAAATTACCCATACAATGAGTACCCACTCAAAATAATTTTGATGGGACCCGCTACCCCCAAAAAAAGAAATACCTGAAAAAACGTGATGATGATGTTAGAATAATCAACCCATAGTTACCTACTGTAGACATTAATTAAATCATTTTTGTCTTATTACCTAGTCTCCTAGATTCCACTCTATGCTAGTTGCCTTCTACATGACTTAGAAGTCAGCACTTGCTAAAACTGAGTCATGGAGCACTTGGGAAACTTCATGGAAACCATATTTAGAATGTTTGCTTTATTCCAGACATCCAAAGTGCATATCTTCTTTTTCTGAAAAGTTGCATGTTTTATTGAGAATTAAGGCAAAAGGAAAAGCTAGGCTAGGTGTAGTTGAATTGTTTTTTTCCCACATCATCCTCCCTCCTTTTCTCCTAATAAAAGCATCTATGATTTGTCTTTCCATCCCTCATTAGCTTTCCTACTTGACTTAGCCAATTCGTGAGCATCTTAGTGGATTTGGAAACTACTTTATGCACCTATGGGGGATTTGACTAGATTTAGTAAGCCTACTTTTTGACCTTTTCGAATGGCATCCTTATGCATTCAAATATCTCATGTAATTATATATTGCATCAGCTTATTACTTCACAAGGTTGGCTATTGTACACTTATTCAATACAGATTAGTGTTATGCTCAAATTTCAGTCTCCTTTGATGTTAATTTTGCATGTTTGATTAGCAATTTTGTGAGTGTAATTGTTCTATATCTTGGGTTAAATTTCCACATGGTATCAGAGCCTTTGTAGATCAATTTCTCTCCTTCCATATTGCTATTCTAGGTTTGACATCTTGACTGGGAGCATATTCTACTGACTGAAGGGCACAGTTTCTGAGTTATGGACCAGTCTTAGAAGATCATCTTGACTCCATTCAATTTATTTGAGTGGAAAGCTGAGATGGAGATTGTTACGGAGAGAAATTCCTATGGATTGGGGTACCACAATAGACAGCTTAACTCCATAAATCAATCCTTTCCTATATGCAAGAGAAACCAAACAACTAACACTAAAGGATCTCGATTCGTACCTTATTCCAGATGGTTGATGTAGATCCCCATTGATCTTTCCAACTTCAACTTGAATTGATAAATTTCTTCCTCAACATTCAATAAAAAAGACAAGCATACTATATATAATTGTGTTATCTCTACTCTAGCATATATAATCAATAACATATAAGCATTTGAAATCATCCATGGATAAAATATTCATTCAAACACACATTATTGGACAGGAAAAGATATTTCTATTAATATAAAATCAGAGATTACAATGAATACAACCTCTGTCGGCACGTCTGTGAATTAGAGAAACCAATTCCCCCACTTGGGCCTCCACCACTTCAATCCTCCATCTCTCGATAGAAAGCTCACAAGAAAAATATAATCTTGGGAAGAACACAAAAGTGCTCCAAGGGACAAAGGGGATGCAGACTCAAGCAAAAGTTTCGGCAACAATGGACTATAGTTCTCTTTCTCTCAATTCCTCATGCCTTCAATGTATCCAAAGGTTTCATTATATAGATCTTCAATGGGGTAATGAAAGGCCGAATCCGAGCGATCTCAAGGCATATGGAAGGCTAGGAGACAAGTGATTTGGATCGACATCAAGGAAAACTCCAAACAAATTTGGACTTTTGCACACATCCCGATGTACGCGGTTTTAGGGGTCAAACCCGCGTATATACGCGATAAAGGGTTTAAAATTCATGTATGGAAACTTTTACATGTTTTTAGGGATGATCAAGGAAACATAAAAGGAACAAAAATGGTCCATGGGGTCTAAGGAGTCTGCATAGGGACATGGAAGGCCATAAAAGTGTGATTCACCATGTGTGGTAAAATTAGCTATAATAGATGCCCCCTAATGTGTGAGGTCAGAGGGGTCATATGATGGCCGAAATACATTATAAGTCCATCCCAGAAATGAAGTGATGAAGAACCCAGTGTAAGAACCAACTATCCAATCAGCACTATACAATGATACAACTCTCCATATAACTACAAATACATATAGCAGTCCCAGATACATAAGAGTACAATGGCCATGAATAGGCATGATACAATATGAAATATGTGGTCATTGCCACATACAATATACATAGATCAGAATATCTATGACGAAGATATACAAAGGATCATGATCTCCATGAAGACTGAAGATATATAACAGATCAAGATCTCCATAATGGCTGGAAATGTCTAACATATACTGGAATCAAGTCACGAGAGCTGAAATCTCATGAACACTGGAACGATAAAGGAGGTAGCATATATGAGATGCCACCAATATGGAAGGTCTTCTACACACACCGCTACGAGTACATGCCCTACTATGTGAATAGAGGTGTCGAGGTCAAACATAGTATTTCATCATCTGATGACCGGTCATTGATGTATACTGTTAACAGACATGAGATCACCCACCGATAATGAAAATGGGAATCAAGGTACTAGAGTGCAAACTAACAAGTGTGAATAAATGTGTTGAGGTCGAACACTTGAGAGAATCCATCGATCAGGGGACATTTATGTATTCCCAAAAAACTGTCGATGGCAAGAGAACCTGCCACTGATGATTGCAAGTCTCAAGGCACTCAAAGATGACTCTAGATTCCTATCCCAGAATAAATGATCTGAAGTCGATGGGATGAAATCCACTGGAAGGAGGGAATTAAGGCATCCCCCATCATCCAACATGAGGTACTCAGCAAAGCTGTATGATGTGGAAGGACTCGATCATAAGGTGCATGAACCAGTAACTGTACCAGGAATGGCCGACATGCAAAGTCAAGATAACTGAGGAATGGTCAACTCAGGTTTCAAATTCCTTCGAACAAGAGCATAACAATGAATGGTGACTGAATATAGGAAACATAAACTCGATATGTAAAACTGGGACATCTCTGCGACACAGGAGGCATCGGCAGAGGCTCCATAGGGACTGGAAGCTTAACCAGTCGGTGGAGATAAACTCAAATAAATGAGTATATCTCCTAAATTCAAACTATTAACCCAACCAATGGATGATATACAGTGCTCTGTTTGAAGGTGACACGACTCAACTGCTGCCAAAGATAACATCTTTCCTTGTCCGCCTTTTTGGTTTATTAATTTCTTTGTACTTTTTCAAATATTTGAAAAGCTTGAAAAAGAATAAAACTGCTTTAAAGTTACAGACTAGGAGGAGACGAGTGTCAAATGGGAAAACAAACTAGTTCCAAGCAGTGGAACATACCTATTCTCAATGCAAGGATACATGTGTAGGATAGCGACACTCGGGGGAAAGTCCCCTCCCGGTAAAAATAGGGAATCAAGCTACAAAGGATATATAAAATGGCTCTGCATGGCTAGACATGAGACAAGCTCAGGCTATATGGATGATACTCAAAGTCAGGGGAGCCGGCATAAGGATCAATAAGGTAGGCCAAGCTCATGATAATGCAATTACAACTTGACATAAGGGAGTCCGGGGGAAATAGGCCAGCAAAAGATCAAGAGGAGTATGAGGCTCTTGCGAAATTTTATGGCAATACTATACAACAAACTCCCACACCCTAAAAGACAAAATTGTTTCCATGGGAACCAAATGAAAATAAGGAGCTAACTAGGGTACCCATGTAAGGTTAAGCTCTACCATTCAAATCATGCCACTTCTAAAACAGCAAGAAGGTTCCATGACAAGATAGAATGGGTTCATACCTACGATTATGATGAAACGGTCATAAGGTCATGAAAAATTCAAATGGTGGTGAAACCTAACCTATATGCCAGTTTAGACATGATACCTGAAATCGACATGAACGAGTCAAAACAATGGTCGAAACAACGCTCAAAACGGTCTCCTACATCATATATTAGTCAAAAAACGGTCCAAAAGGATTAGAAATGGTCCAAACTATAGAAAAAGGGGTAAAAATTTCTATAAATAGTAAAAAAATTCAAAACACAATATAACCTTTGAAATTTTTACCCAAACGCGAATTCCGGGAGATCCAACCGACGGAATCCTCCACCATTTTTTCTAGGTAATTTCCCATGCCCTGCTCTTTATTTTTCATGTAAAATTTTCAATTTTCTATGGTCAATTTGGATTTCTATGCCATCCTAAAGTATGTACCTCGACCCACGTGAAAATCGAGGATTTTTCACATATAGGGCTGGATATACGTGGAAAAAACTATCAAAGTTGCATACATACGCGACAGTTTAGCAAATAGTCGCATATGCGGCCACGGTCAAGTTTTTTAAGGATTTCTAATGACCCAAACTTGATTTATACATGTAGGATGGTTCTAGAATGGAGAGAACATGAGCACGAGGATGTAGAAGAAGCAGTATGTGGTGATCTAATGGCACAACAGGCTCTTCGTGCATGCGGGCTCTACAGATTTTGGTGTCTTGGTGGCTTAAGAGCCAAACCAAGATTGTTGCAGATGCTAGTAGACTACTGGGATCCTGACTTAGAGTATTTCCAGATCGATGGGATGTCCCTCACCATAGAAGTGGAGGACATATACTTTATTACTGGACTTTCCCGAAGGGGGGAAGTGGTGAACCTACAATCTCGTGGGCTCTGAGGTGTCCTAACCATCGATGAGTACATAGCTGTGTATTGTTATCCAAACATGAAGAATTTCGGGAGTCAGATCCCAACTAACTCCATACAGGTGCCAGGCCTAAGGCCATACTACTGACACTGGGCAGGATAGTAGGGCTAGATTCACTCCACTAGGCCTCACTGCCTCTGATGTTTTATGCAGTGGAGTTCATGAGACCCACTGTGTACGATTGGAGCAGTGCACTACTGACATGAAACACCAGCTCAATGAGTGCAAGATGGGAAGAGTACGAAACTTCAGTTTCAGTAGCATACTGAGCACATTTTTCTTTGAGCATGTTCCGGGATTGAGCCCTAGAGTTGACGTTCCTCTTCACGAGGTTCGAGATTCGGCCCAATGATGTTGGGAAGATGCGATGTGCAGACTGGGTGGAGGTAGGGTGTCCAACCCCTATCCAGCTGATTTCTTTCCATGGCGGCAACGACAGATAGTTGCCATCGATGATTACCCCTATGTAAGGATAGATTTCTGGGGAGACCTTGACATGCCATTACCACCAGGATCAGCATACGGTGACATTGGTAACGAATCTCAACCCTCTTTTTAAAAAAATTTAAGTTATTTAATTTTTTTGTGTTTTTTGATATATGGAATCAAAAAGACATGTTTTTGTGTGACAACACATAGTGACATCCTATCACATATATGCAGATGTAGGACCATGACAGCCTGAAGGCTTCCCTCGTCATAGATGGAGGGGAAGAGGATATGACATTATGGTTGTGGATGCGAAGCGGACACTCCAAACCATTCATACCAACTTCGTGAGGCTGACACACAGGGTACCCATGGCACAAGTCGAGGACCTACCTGAGGCCATGAAGTGTCAGGTGGTGGGTGTGCCACGAGCATGGGTGTGGTTATTTAGATGACTAGCTAGAGCCGTGGTGACATTCCATGATCAGAACCCCCCTCCTCCTCCCCAGGCTAAGATACCTGGGAATGATACATTTTGTACTACTGTGTATTTATATTTTGGTCGCTCGAGAGCACCATTTTTATATTATGACACTATGTATTACCACATTTTGGATGTTTTAATGAAAAACGTTTATGATGATCGGTTTATTTATTTACTTGTGTAAAAATGTATGTTTGTGATGAGATTATTGTCTATGAAACAAATTCCAATCTAACACATAGTTAGCATATGAGTCAGCAACTTGATTATAAATTCTTAGAACATGTATGTATGTTATGTTTTCAAATTGTCATTCTAACAATCTCACACGTAATAATATCCATAATAATGTTGGATCTCTAACATGATACAAGCCATTAAGTTGTGACACTACTAACTCCGAATCAAGACGTACCTCAAGAGAGAGAACACCATGTAAAATGGTGTCCCGTAGAAGCTCGATAACGACACTATATTCAGCAACATTTTTTGAAGAGGGATGTAAACACATGCCTCCTGAAGACAATACCTGACCCGTAGGAGTATAAATCACCCAAGCAATAGAGGCTGACTGTTGAGTGTGATGACTTGCACCATCCGTGAATCCTATATAGATGGAATACTCCCTTGACATCTACCATAAGAAATAGAATCTAATCAACAAACCCGATCACCATAAGAAAGACCTAACTATGCAAAAATACTGAACAATAATATACAATAGTCAGCCCTAGCTGAAAATCATGCATAGTACTTTTTAAGATAGAGCCCATTTCTAGGCTCCACTAAGGCTGCCCCCTCATAATCTACTAGCTCATAAGTGCCCTTCTCTAACACATGTTTAACCATGTAAGGACCATGCCACATGGGGTTGAATTTGCTTGCTCCCAAGGGTTCTTTAGCTTGATCCCACAAAAGGACCAAATCTCCTTCACTAAACCTCCTTGGACGGACAAATTTATTGTATTGGACCTTAATGTGACGCTTATTCACTTCTAGAGCCACTAAAGCATCTCGATGCTGCTCTAAATGGACCAAATGTTCCTCCAATGGAGAAGTGTCCAGTAAGAGCTCTATGGCTAGCTTCAATGAAGGGATATCGCACTCAAACAGTAATACAGACTCCACTCCATGTACAAGCTGATATGGAGAAAAACCGGTGGTAGTATTAACCACGGTCCTATAATCCCACAAAGCAGGATATAACATAATATGCCAATTGTTCTTTCTTTGTGCGATGGTTCGTTGGAGAATAGACTTGAGTGATTTGTTCACTACCTCAACTTGTCCATTCGCTTGAGGGTAATAAGAAGAAGAATGCTCCTGCTTATACCCTAACTTTGAGGTGAACTCTTCCATCATACAATTCTGAAAGTGCCTACCATGGTCAATGACAAGCTCTTTTGGAATACCGAACCGATTAATAATTTGGTTAAATACGAAGTGTGCAGCTGTCTCATCGTCCAATTTAACTGTAGGCATAGCCTCAGCCCATTTTGTGAAGTAGTCAATAGCCATGATAATATGATGATGCCCCCCAGCTGAAGTTGGGTTGCAATCCATGAAATCAAGCCCCCACTTAGTGAAGGGATCGACAGTGATAATTGAATGTAACAGGGTAGGACATGAGTGCACATTACGTGCAAACACCTGGAAAGGGTGGCACTTCTTGACCGCATTAACACAATCTTTAAAGATTGACAGCCAGAAATAACTCGGTCTCAAGATTTTTTGGGTTGTAGAAAGCCCAGATAAATGACCACCACATGCCCCTCCATGGAAATCATTCAGCACAAGCTCAGCCTCCTCATGAGTTAAACAATGACGTAAAATGGAATCTACCCCACGGTGGTACAATGTGTTATCCAGTATGAGGTAATTATTAGAAACGCGACGTAACCGTCGTCCTTCATCCCGTGAAAGGTGAGTAGGGACCTTCAATGTTTGTAAATATATGATAATGTCTCCATACCATGGATCCAAAGTTGAGATCAACAAGATGTGCTCATCGAAAAACATATCTTCACAAGCTTTCTCCTCCTCCTTGCTTGGGAAATCAGATATAAGCTCTGCAAAAATCAACGATTTCTTTGATTTTGCCGAAACAAACTGGAGACCGAATTCTTGCAGGATGACAATCCACTTATTATAATTTCCCCCTATCATCCTTCTAGTGAGGACAAACTGAAATGGATTGACATGGGAAACTACCAAGATTTAGCGAAGAAGAATATAGTGTCTCAATCTTTGAACCACATGAACGGTAGCTAAGGAAAGCTTCTCCACATGGGAATAATGGATCTTCACATCTATAAGGTTCCACCTCAGATAATATATGACATGCTCCTGGATCTCCTCATCCTCTTGAACCAAAACCATACCAATCGTCTCCATGGATGCGGCCACATAAAGTAGAAAGTCACAGCTATAGTCAGGTGGACTAATCACCGGGGCCGATGCTAAGGCTTGCTTAAGTGCATCAAAGGACTCCACGGCTCGCTCATCCCAACAAAACGTAGTGTCCTTCTTCAAAAGACACATAAAGCCTCTAGTCAAATTGGAAAAATTCATGACGAATCTCTGTAAGAAGTTTACCATGCCTTGCAAACATTGAAGATGTCTAATGTTTTTCGAGGGAAACAATTGAGGTATTGCCTCAACCTTTGAAGGGTCAACTCTTATACCCTCTTTGGAGATAATGAACCCTAATAAGCGACTAGACTTCACGTAAAAGATGCACTTGTGAGGATTTAACTTGACCAAATATTGGCGGCACCTTTTGAACACTAATCTCAAATGGTAGGAATGAGGCATTCTCATACAAGAATGAGTAGCAAGGTCATCCAAAAAGACTTCAGTAATTGATTTGAGATCATGGAAGATCAAGGTCATAGCCTGCTGAAAAGTGGCTCTGGCATTTTTAAGGCCGAAGGGCATCTTTAGATATGCAAAGGTACCCCAAGGACAAATGAAAGAAGTCTTATGTTGGTCCTTGGTTTTAATCTATATCTGATTGTATCTGGAAAATCCGTCCATAAAATAAAATACCTCGCTTCCCGCACACTCATCCAAAATCTGATCTATAGATGGTGTGGGAAAATTATCTTTAGGATAGGCATGATTCAAGTCATGGAAATAAGTGTATATGCAGATCGTTCTCTACTTCTTATCAACTGAAACAGGGTTTGAAACCCACTCTTTCAAGGGAATGGGATAGATAAAACCGGCATTCAACAACTTTTCTATCTCAGCCTTAATCGCGGGTGCTTTCCTAGGATTCACCACATGCAAACGTTGTCAAATAGGCTTAGCATCGGGATAAGTTTTAATCTCATGTTCAACAATGCGAGGGTTGAAACCTGGCATTTATTTGTATGACCAAGCAAATACATCACAAAATTATTTGAATATCTCGGTATACTCTTGAATCTCAGCATGGGAACATTCTGCCCCAACATAGACATTCTCAATCTTGCCAAGATCGCGAGAGATATTGATAGGAAGGGTAGAATATATATTTGCCATGTTTCCATCAGCCATCAGACCAAGAGAGATTAACAAAACCATGGGACTACCAATTCTCTCAATAAGAATCTCCCTATAGCCTTCACACTCCAAATGGTCAAGCTCAGGAAGAAAATAAGATCTATGATGCAACTCTTCCCAAGGTGGCTCAACCCCAGACATAGCCTCAATAATAGCCTCACCTGAAGAAAAAAACTATCAATGAAGTCATGTATGTGAGAAGACTTCACTGCCCATGCAGGCAGCACATAAGGGTCCTCCTCCTTCTTCCGTGAAGAGGAAGGACTAGGCTCTGCAATAGATCCAATATTATATTGATATGCTATCATAGTTGCAGGCAACGACACGTCCGTTTCGATGGGATCACATGAAGGATTCGGTGTAGGAAGAATCCAAGGATCCTCCATATGGTTTGTGCGAAAAGACATCGATCTCATAGATGACGAACCCTCACTGGAACTAGACCCTATCATAAGGATGAGTGCAGGACAACTAAAGCTTCCCATATGGGATGGATACATGCCAACACCCAAACTCCCAGTTTCTAGCTGAGAGTGCTAGACAATCAGGATAGAAGCTCCCAAAGATGAGGTAATAGGAAGATTCTTGAATGATGTTTGATCAATCATAACTATCTTCCCATTAAATGGAAAGCATACAACTTGAAATAGAGTAGAAGCTATGGCTTGCATACTATACATCCAATTCCTTCCCAGCAACAAATTGTAGTCAAGGGGCGCATCAACCACCTTGACCCTTATCGCAACGGTCTTCCCTCCCAAACGTACCTTAAGAGAAGGAAGAATGTTGTGTGGTCGAAACGATCTTCCATCAAAAGCAGTCAACATGGTAGTGGATTTAGAAAACTCGGGGGAACCCAAACCCTTCCAACATGCCAAAGATATCACGGAAGCAGCAACGCCTTCGTCAATCATAATGCATTTGGCGGTCATGTTAAGACATTATACGTGAATCAAGAGAGAGACATAGTAAGGAAAGTGAGGCTGAAGTCCTACGGTTTCAAACTTGATGACAAAGGAATAATTATCATCGTTAACACCAAGAGCAGAAAGAAAAGCTTTCCTTTGCGAAGGAAAACTCTGAAGTACTTTGAGTGCAGACATCACACAAGGAGTGTGGCCCAAATCCTCAACAATAGAATAGTTTTGGGCGGCTCGGGCATTAGGATTGTGCCCTGAATGCTTAAGGACTCCCTTAGGAATGCAAGGAGCAACTTCAGGTTTATCCACAAGTTTTTCAATACGCAAAGGACTCTCAGCTGGAGTTGGTTCCTTTCCAAGGTCTGGTTGTGACGAACCATAGTCCTTTGCACAAGTCACAACCTTAGCAGCACGTGGCATATTGATGCAACCATGACCACTACAAGCCTCCAGCGGATCTTGATCCCCACCAGATTGATCATGGGTCCTCAATTTCATGTTTTGATTATGAGTTAAAGGGTTGGTTAGCACAGCTGGGCCCTACGCTATGAATCTCGAGGATTCTTCTATCCGAGGGCACAAGTGAGTGAGGTGATCATCCTTACACTACTTGCAAGGAAATTTAACCTTACATTTAGGTTTCTTGTCCCCCATAGAATTTTGGGCATTCTTTTCATTAGAGTTGGAATTTTCATTCTTATTCCCAACCTTACGATTGTTTTTACCCTTCTTTTTTTTCCTTCCGAGTTGCTGGTTACCCTTCTGGTCCGACGATTGTACCGCAAGCACACTCACCATTTGGGTGGGTTGAGATGAATTCGTGACTTGTCCCAAGGCATATTGGTTGATAGATAATTAACTGACCTTTTTCACAACTGAATCCATAGGTTTGGTACTCGTACAACCAATAATGCCATCGACATGTGGTCCAGGTTTGACCTTAGGATCGAAACTAGAACGCGGAGCATTAGGAATGATCTCATATAACAAATCGGATTGAGCATAAATCAAGTCCAATTCCTGCTCCCTAAAAATGGTTTGTTCCTCGTTCTAAACTCTGGTTGTAGAAACATCCTTTGCTATATAAGGTAGCAATGATTTAAGGAACCACACGAGGAGAAACTCTGCCGGTATTAAGGCTTTAATCAATCTCTTTCGTCTATGCCACTCTTGGATATGGTCAAAGATATGCGTGGCTTTATCCTGCCAAAATGTCGACAAAAGTTCAGTACCAAAGTCATAATGCACTGGTAGCTGGAAGTGGTTGAAAAAATTCATAGCTAGGTCATCGAACAAAGCGAATGCCCCCCTAGGTAGCTCTATGTACCATTTCGCGGCAGGCCCGGTGAGGGGGTGTTGAAATAGCCTTAAATGGATCAAACCATCGTGTAAGGAGTTAGAAGAGCACCATAGGTGAAATGTAGTAACATGTTCACTTGGATATTCTCCTGGGTTGCCCTCGAACTTGGGAATATCCGAGGGAAGCTTCGTAGGGACAGCCGACCAAGCCGGTTCATAAGATACCGGATCGTTCGTTAGTCTCGACAAGTCAGGAAGATTTAACGTTGCGAGGAAAGGGAGCCTAGGTTGAGTAGGTCTATGAGGCGCTCCCTGATAATTTTGGTTCACATAGGGTTGATGACCGTAACCACCATGGCCATGGCCATAGTAGCCTCCTCCCATTTGACCCATGTATGGTGGCATGGAAGAACCATAATGTGGTGTATCTTGACTATGTGGAGCTACAAAGCCATAATTCGAAGAGTAAGCGGGTTGTTGATACCTGTACCCATAAGGTGAATAACTTTGTGCATATTGTGGTCCATAATATGGTCCATAAGAATCCCCATGAAATATCCCATGAGAAAATCCAAAGGTAGGAATAGATGTTCTGGAAATAGCAGTATGACCTCTAGAAGTATGAATATGACCTCCCGATACAATAGGAGGTACTTGACTCTGAGACATAATGACATGAGTAGTAGCAGTACGCACATGACTCGTAGCAACATTCTGGCCCGAAGGACCATGTGAATGTGAGGGAGGAATAGCATTCAAAGAACTAGGAATAGAGGATGAAGGGACATGTGAAATCACATAAGTGGTATTCCCTACAGTCACTCGTATAGGCTCTGGTATTTGAATAGGATCACTAGAACTAGGTCTAGGACGAATATGTGATGTGACCACCATTGGGATGGAGGGTGTAATGTGACTCGAGTTCCCAAATCTCTCCACATGGAAGTGACTAGGAATGCCCCCAGGCATAGTGTTAGGTTAAAACTCTGACTTGGCATGCAGTACCGAATCATGTGTAGGAATACCAGACATATCATAACTACCATAACTAGTGCTTGCAAGTTCATGATGAGTCTCGTCGCCCGACATCCAATACTGGTGACCTGAGAATGAGGGATCATACCTAGAGTGTGTAGGTACATCGTGTGAAGAATCATACCCAAAGTGTGTAGGTATTTTAGGTGAAGGATCATATGTAGGGGTAGGCTCTTCTTCTTCAACCTCATGAAGTGAAGAAGGTAGGTCAGGAATTCCATCTTCATGATCTCCCATCGTGTGTGAATCAATGTGATTATGAGTCTGCCTGGACCGTCTACTTCTCTCTCCCAAAGGAGGAGGAGATGTAGAAGGTGGAAGTCCTACTAAACGACAAGAATGATGAGGAGCCACACTCGAATCCACAATGACTCAAAAAATGAAAAAGACTCTCTAAACTATGCAAACCCTAGGCAAGCTAACGTGCATAGAGCATACACCAATATAATATAAATCCAATCACAAGCAAACAAGGGTAAGATATGTGAGATCCCGAATGAAGCAAGTATGTCTCGCTTAGGAGAGGCTTGAGAATCCCATACACAATAAGCGGAGGTTCGTAACCAATTATTGTGGCCCTCAGCTTTAACACATATAGCAACTGTACTATCTGACCCCAACCTAGCTGGGACACCCACAGAATAACCCCTAGAAATTACCCTCTCGATAACCTAGGTAAGGCAACTAAGGTCACCTCAATATAATCAATGCTCAGGCAGACGGTCGCAGGTGGGATTGACTGTATGGGCAAGGTAGAAAATCCCAAAACTCTCGAAAGAGCCTCCAGATACGAATACAATCCTGGAAATATCTCTGGTGCTACTCAGTTATGACTAGGGTTCATCCCAATCAATAACCACTCACACTTCCTTGTGCTTAACTCCCTTGTAAGAGGAAGATCTTGAGAAACACTAATTATACCAAGGAATTTCACACTCTCACCTGGACAGACACATACATGTTGTTGTTTAGTGGTCTTGGAGAATTTACTCACAATGAACTATTCCAAGACCCTAAAACCTAATCTTGTTGGTGTACCCTATCAAAGAAAATAGTGTAATCCATTTTAATTAAGCGTTGATTTTATTTGGATTTATTACTCAAAAAAGGTAGATGGTCATGCAACCAATGGTGTTATGACGCAACATGAAGTAAAATGCACACCTAACAATCAATGAAAATGCATTGTTTCGAATGAAAAATAGGGCATGCTACTACGTGTAATGCAAAATTCTTCTTCAAATGTGAAATACAGTCATTCCTATATGAAAGCCTAACTAGTACTTCTCTAAGTAAACCTAGTGCAAGTACCATGCAAAGTGCAAACTGCAATGCATAATGATGCAAAGAAGCAAATATTTTTGGATATTTTGAATAAAAAATGAGATACTAAAGCAAAATAATGATTCTACTACCCCTAGACTTGGCAAGCACAATCAAATAACACTCACACAAAGTACTAAGGTAAAAGAAATCTAATGCACTAATCCCAAAACAAAAAATCGAAAATGCAATGACAAGAAAATTCTTAAAAAAGAAATTTACCCTAAACAAAGGTGTCTCTGGTTAGAAACAGAGGTGTATACATACTCTAGCAGTATCAAAGCTCAGCAATCATCAAAATTCACCCAGCAACAATACATATTCCTCTAGAAGGAAAAACTAAGGGCATACACAACTGTTCGTAGTAAAAAAGTGTATGTACGCGGATACAGCCGTCAAAGCCGTGTGTATACGCGACTATGAGTAAAAAACTCACATACAGAAAGAGAAATGTATAAAAATGAAGGCAAATGGATAAACTGAGACAAAATTCACACCAATTAGACACTACCAGCCAAACACGCCCCCATAGCCGACTCAAAAACAGAGAAATAAGAGCAATTCAAGAACATTGTATGCCGATAAAACCCCCCAAAGGAAAACTACTAGGAACTCTCCAGCGGAGTCACCAATTCTATTACAAAGAGAAATTCCTATGGCTTGGGGTACCACAAAAGACAGCTTAACTCCAGAAATCAATCATTTCCTATATGCAAGAGAAACCAAACAACTAACACTAAAGGATCTCGATTCGTACCTTATTCTGAATGGTTGATGTAGATCCTCGTTGAGCTTTCCAACTTCAGCTTGAATTGATAGATTGCTTCCTCAACATTCAATAAACAAGACAAGAATACTATATATAATTGTGTTAGCTCTACTCTAGCATATATAATCAATAACATATAAGCATTTGAAATCATCCATGGATAAAATATTCATTCAAACATGCATTATTGGACAGGAAAAGATATTTCTATTAATATAAAATCAGATATTACAATGAATACAACCGCTGTCGGCATGTCTGCGAATCAGAGAAACCAAGTCCCCCACTTGGGCCTCCACCACTTCAATCCTCCATCTCTCGATAGAAATCTCACAAGCAAAAGATAAGCTTGGGAAGAACACATAAGTGCTCCAAGGGACAAAGGGGATGCAGATTCAAACACAAGTTCTGACAACAATGGACTATAGCTCTCTTGCTCTCAATTCCTCATGCCTTCAATGTATCCAAAGGGTTCCTTATATAGATCTTCAATGGGGTAATGAAAGGCTGAATCCGAGCAATCTCAAGGCATATGGAAGGCTAGGAGACAAGTGAGTCGGATCCACATCAAGGAAAACTCCAAAAGAATTTGGCCTTTTGCACACATCCCGATGTACGCGGTTTTAGGGGTCAAACCCACGTATATATGTGATAAAGGGTTTAAAAGTCGTGTATGGAAACTTTTACATGTTTTTAGGGATGATCAAGGAAACATCAAAGGAACAAAAATGGTCCATGGGGTCTAAGGAGTCTACATAGGGACAGGGAAGGCCATAAAAGTGTGATTCACCATGTGTGGTAAAATCAGCTATAACAGAGATATTATTGAGAGAGAAAGGTCTCCACAGGTTTACTATGGAAACTGAGGCAGAGCCCAATGTAAATACAAAGAAAATCAAATGGCACAATAGGAGGGATGTGGCCTATGGTATTTTATGTCTGAGCATTTCAAGAGACCTCCTCTTCCATCTTGATGGATTGATATCACCGAATGAAGTATGGGAGAGTCTTATAGATCTTTTTGGTAAGACAGATGAGATGAGAGGACATCAAATTGAGAATGAGAAGATCTCCTTGATTCCTAGTAGCTTCGAATCCTTTCAACTCTATTTTTCCAAGTTTAAATCTCTTCTTTTGTAGCTAAAACAATGTGGGATCGAAAAGAAGGAAAAGAAACTAGTTTGGCCATACTCTCAAAGCTTAGGCCTGACTATTTAGTGTTTTTTTCGACCTTCCATGCCACCAAGTGACAACTCGATCCTGGAATATTCCTAAGCTTGCAGAGTTCATGGAATCCCTCACACATGAACAAGATAAGTTGGTGATGATGGCCACCATCAAACCTTCCAAAGACCAAGATTTGGTTGCTATAGATTCAAGGGTGGATTCAAAAAGAAAGAAAAAAGATAAAAAGCCACCTGAGCAAAAGAGAGACAAGAACAAGTCTCAAGAGGAGCCACAAGGTTCCAAGAAGAAATTCTAGAAGAAGAATAACAAAGGAGAAATGAGCAAGTGCGCATACTACAGTAAGGGCTATCATCCTAAGAGCTCTTGTATGAAGAAGCAAATTGACATGTTGACCCAACTCTTGGAAAAGAATAACATCTCCCTTCCTGATTGCTCAAAGAAGAGGGAAGGAGGATCAAATTCAGAGGACAGAGAGAGATTACATGCCTTGGTTGCTGGCACATCAAGCTCACCTAGCTTCATCATAGACTCTAGAGCTTCTAGACATATGGTTTCGACAAAAGAGGCATTCTCCTCTCTTGACATGTCAAAAGGTCCACCAATATTTTTGGGAGATGACTCTCTCACTGACAGTTTGGGGAAAGGAAGGATTGATATTGACCATGGTAAGTTCAATAATGTGTTGTATGTGCCAGGTCTTGCCTCTAATCTCTTGTCAGTGTATCAGATGACTCACACTAGGTCTCCAAATAATGTCATCTTCTCCCCTGATGATGTTGAAATTACTAAGATTTTGAATGGTAAATTCATAGCAAAAGGTGTTGTTGATCACACTTAGAAGGTATACATGTTTTCCCATTTTCTACCCTACTCAAACCCCTCTGCTCTTCTAATTCATGCTAATGAGCCAAGCAAGCTTTGGCATGAAAGATTTGGCCATCTTAACTACAAGTATCTTTCTGATTTGAGTGAAAACGATATGGTCATAGGGTTACCAAAGATCAAGTTTTCCATGGGAGTCTGTCAAGGTTGTATCCTAGGAAAACACCCAGAGCACAAATTTGAGAGAGCTAGTCATGAGAGAACCTCTGCACCTCTTGAGTTGATCCACAGTGGAATTGCTGGTCCATTTCCTCATATGTCCATGAGTCAAGCGAAATATGCATTGACCTTCATAGATGAATTTTCCAGGTATTTTTGGGTTTACTTCCTAAAGCATAAGTCTAAATTTTTTGACCTCTTCATAGTCTTTAAAGCCTTGGTTGAAAACCAGTCTGGGAGGAAAATCAAGATCCTCATATCTGCCAATGGTGGTGAGTATGTCAAGTCTGAGTTCATTTAGTATTGTAAATATCCAGGTATTCAAATGCAGCATTCTATCCCTTACACACCACAACAAAATGGTGTTGCTGAGAGAAAGAACAGGTCACTAAAGGAGATGGAAACCTACATGATGGAGGCTAAGAATTTTCCACCAAAGTTTTGGGCCGAGGCTATAAAATGTTCATCCTACATCTAGAATAGGGTGCCTCATAAGCAGTTTGATCATATGAACCCTTTCAAATCTTGGAGTGGGCACAAGCCAGATGTGACCCATTTCAGGATTTTTGGCTCAAAGGCTTGGGATAGAATTCCAATTGAAAAGAGGAAGGTTTTGCAGCCCCAAATCCAAGAGTGCATGTTTGTTGGATATTCTAAAGATTCAAAAGGGTACAATATGATCAAATTGAGCACTAACAAATCTTTCATTGAAAGAAGTGTTTAGTTCCAAGAAGAGCCTTTAGTAGCAGTTGAAGTTGGAGAGTCTTCTTCACCACCAGTTCCATTTATTGTAAGTGGAGAGACTAATGAGTTTGATGATTCTGATATGTATGATAATGATGATTTTATTGCAGATCCTAATATTCCTACAAGACCAAAATGGGCATCAAATACCATTCATGCAACTGGGGAACTAGCTGGAAATCCTAGTGACACTAGGAGGACTAGATCTCAGTTTGAGAGTGCCCTTTGTATTGAAGATCCTTTATTTGCTGAGAAGTGCTATCTAATGGTTGAATCAGATCCACAGAAATATTAATATGCAGCACATGATCCAAGATGGAAAACAGCCATGAAAGAAGAATTCAGCTCGCCCCAGAAGAACAACACTTGGGAACTGGTTGATCTTCCCCCAGGGAGGAATCTAGTTCAATGTAAGTGGGTTTTTAAGACTAAGTTTGCTGCTGATGGTTAACCTTTGAAATATAAGGAAATATTGGTATCCAAGGGCTACTCACAAGTACATGGTATTGACTACAATGAAACCTTTGTACCAGTCGCAAAGATGGACTCCATAAGGCTAGATTTAGCCATTGCAGCTTCGAAGCAGTGGGAGGTACATCACATGGATGTGAAGTGTGATTTCCTAAATGGAGATATCACTGAATATATTTACATGAAGCAACCTGAAGGGTTTGTTTCTAATCCATATTTAGTGTGCAGGCTAAAGAAATCATTGTACGGGCTCAAGCAAGCCCCCAGGGCTTCGTATGCCAAGATTGATGGCTTTCTGTTGTCATTGAGTTTTGTTCGATGCAAGTATGATCCTAATGTTTATTTGAATATGATTCATGGTTCTTTGATGATTATTGTCTTGTATTTGGATGACCTTCTGATTACAGGAAGTTCAAAGAAAGAGATTGCCTCCTTGAAGGATGCAATGAACCATGCATTTTCTATGACAGATTTGGGATTGTTGAGCCAATTTTTGGGTCTCAAAATTGCTCAATCCCAACATGTAATCAAAGTACATCAGTCCAAGTATTCCTTATATTCTCTGAACAAGTTCAACATGAAATATTGCAATCCAAGCAAGACTCCCTTCCTTTCAGGAGTTAAGCTTGAAGAAGCAGGTTCTTCTCCTATGGTAAATAATACACTGTATAGGCAGTTGATTGGGTGTTTGCTTTATCTTACACACACTTGAACTGATCTATATTATGCAGTTAGTGTGGCTTCAAGATACATGGATCATCCTTATGAGATCCACTGGAGAGTAGCCAAAATGATCCTTAACTTTGTTCAAGGAACAAAAACTCATGGGAACTTCTACAAAGCAAAATATGATCTTGATTTGATTTGGTTTACTGACAGTGATTGGACAGGTGAAAACATAGATCAAAAGTAAACATCAGGATATGTGTTCATGCTTGCAGAAGGACCAATCACCTGGTCAAGCAAGAAGCAGAGTGCCATAGCACTCTCATCTACAAAAGCAGAGTATAGAAAAGTTGTAAATGAAGCAACTCAATGTTTGTGGTTGCAAAGAATATTTAGAGAATGTGTCTTCGAATCAGAGTTTTCAACCATTATCTATTGTGATAATCAGAACACCATTCGAATCTACAATGTTCCAGTTCAGAGACAACAAACCAAACATATTGAGATTCTTATGCACTACATCAAACAGCTTGTGCATGATGGCACCATTCATCTACTCTTCTGTGCATCTTCAGAACAAGTAGCAGACATATTCACCAAATATTTTGGTGAGAATAAATTCAGCAATATCAAATCACTACCGGGGATTGCTAATCATACTGTGAAGCATGATTGATGACAAGATTTCCAAATTTTGTTTTCCTGTCCATGTTTAAGGGAGGATTTTCCCACTGGGTTTTCGCCTCTTTCCTTGGTTGTATGGACAAGCAGTATGTAAAGGGTGACTAAGCCTTATTTCTAGGCCCTACAATTTTTTGATATTTACTCATAAATTAAGGATTAAGGGGTGGTGTTAGAATAATCAACCCATAGTTACCTACCTTAGACATTAATTAAATCATTTTTGTCTTATTACCTAGTCTCCTAGATTCCACTCTATGTTAGTTGCCCTCTACATGACTTAGAAGTCAACACTTGATAAAACTAAGTCATGGAGTGCTCAGGAAACTTCTTGGAAACCATATTTAGCATGTCTGCTTCATTCCAGATCCTCTAAAATGCATATTTTCTTTTTTTGAAAAGCTTCCAGTTTTATTGAGAATTAAGGCAAAAGGAAAAGCTAGACTAGGTGTATTTGACTTGTTTTTTTCCCACATCATCCTCCCTCATTTTCTCCTAATAAAAGCATGTATGAGTTTTCTTTCCATCCCTCATTATCTTGCCTACTTGACTTATCCAATTCTTGAGCATCTTAGTGGATTTGGAAACTGCTTTATGCACATATGGGGGATTTGACTAGATTTAGTAAGCCTACTTTTTGACCTTTTCGAATGGCATCCTTATGCATTCAAATATCTCATGTAATTATATATTGTAGCAGCCTATTACTTCACAGGGTTGGCTATTGTACAATTATTGAATACAGATTAGTGTTATGCTCAAATTTCAGTCTCCTTTGATGTTAATTTTGCATGTTTGATTAGCATTTTTGTGAGTGTAATTGTTCTATCTCTTGGGTTCAATTTCCATAGATGACATCATCATCAAATTTTTCAGGTATTTCTTATTTTTGGGGTAGTGGGTACAATCAAAAGTATGCTGAGTGGGTACTCATTGGATGAGGAATTTAATTTTGCATCCAATGAGCTCTCCCAATCGAAATTTGAGTAAAAATACAAGGAGATATGTCGAAAATACTAACAAAAAAGTAGTTTTTTCTTTTCTTCCTCCAAAATTAATAAATATTATTTTATTATTTTAACTATTTTTTATTAATTTTCCTTAGGAGGCCTATTTTGAGTTGAAATTTCCTCTAATCTGGAGAGTAAAATTGTTTCTCTAGATTTTAATATTACATATCCTAAATCATTTTAGGATCTCATAAAAGCGAGTGATTCTGCAATCCTTTCTCCTAAGAAGAAACCAAACTAGAAAGTGACAGAGAATCCCCAGATTATGGAGTTGGAAGCAATTCTCAAGGAGATGAAAACTTCAATTGATAAGAACATGTAATTAAATGAGAAGGTTAGATTTTACAAAGGAAATATTGAAAAGTTAGAAAAGGAGAAGAGTAATGCTTTAATATCCAATTCAAATCCTGGAATATTAGTCCCTACAACAACCCCAAAGGAATCATATGAATACCTAGACAAAGCTCTTGCACAATTGAGTGAAAAAGAGAATGAAGTAGAAACAATGAAAAAAATGACCAAAGAGGAGGAACACATTTTTTTTGCAATACTAGCTTAAACAGAGAGATGAAAAGATATAAAATCTTCAGGGTACAAAGGAATATTTGTGAAAAGAAGTTGAGATGTTAAAGAAAATAAAAACACAAATACTCCACTTAATTGGAGCTATAAAACACATTTGTGATCAAATGTTAAGAGTCATTACTAAGGGGTGGAACCGCTTTATTTTTCTGCGTTATTAGGAATAGTTGGTGAGTAAGGTCCATAATTGTTGGCTTAAATGTGCAGATGCGGGTTTACTTTATTGTACCAACAAAACCCCTATCTCACTGGCCCTTTCGGAGACAGACCACGGAACGGCCTGAAGTCTCACCCGAAGTGATCCTAGATGGGGTGGCTGAAGAATCAAGTTTCCTCAACCAGGTTCTGTAGCATCCTTGGTCCTCCTGACTCTACTTAAACAGTGGGATCTCTCAGCACAGGTTGTTTCTCTCTTTATAGCTAACTCTGCTATGGGACCGACTCTTATCACGTCACAGCTTCTAGGACAATGCGCAAACGTACTCTTTTGCTCAACTCTTAACCTGTGATATCTCACACCGCATCTCCTTCGATGGTGCAATATCACCTTTCTATGCCGTGATATTTCCTACAGTAAGACTTAATATGCTCATCAACTCTCAAGGTCTAGAGGCTTCCTCTCTGGGTATAATAGCTCAGTTAACCTTCATCAAGGTGTTAAACAACTTCTCTTAAGCTTCTACAGTTTAACATGCTTAACATCAATCACACTCAACTCGCTGAACTAAATATACAGAAGTCACTTAACACAATAGCTGCTACTGTCATGAATCAAGCACTGATAAACTCATATACAGAGTACTCGACACATTCAACTTGCATTTAACCTTCTATGTTACTGTAAACTGAAGGATAGCATACATGCATTCATTAACTGATAAGCAACGTTCATGTAACGAATAACAAATAGCAAATAAGTATAGCACAATCACATGAAATAGTCGCACAACACACAGATTTTACATGGTTCACTTCCAGGAGGAAGCTATGTCCACAGGAATTGTGTTTATATTATATCTAGAGAGAGTAACACAGTTTCACTGCAACCTCTTATGCAGCTTGAGATCTTCTGGGAAACTCCACACACTCGGCTGGGAGCCCTTCTCTCTTAGATCTCTTCTCTTCCTATTATGCTTTCTTCTTACAATATATCCTCTCTCTCTCTCTCTCTCAATCCTTGCATATTGTTACATTCATGCTCAAGGAGTCGGCTGCTGGTTACAGTAAGATAGCTGCAGCTTTAACAACAAAACCAGAGCTCGACTCTTTCTCAATATCTTACACAACAGACGACCAACTAACTAGCTGACCATCTAACTTTCTAACCATCTAATCCTTCATAATACAAAATACATGCTTAAATAGGTGGCCCGAAGGTCTCACCGTGATATAAAACTATGGGCCTATCCCAATAGTAACCCAAAACCCTAACTGTGACAGTCAATCTATCTGTACTTTGAACTGCCGCTTACTGGTCACACTGCAGCTTTCTGTAGTCTTCCGCAATTTTTGGTGCTGATCATGGGTATGGGAATCACTTCCTCGGTTGCTCCCCTTCTGTCCTTTGTCTTTCATACCTCAGCCCGTTGCTACTTCTCCATTCATGAGGGTAGCTAAGCCCTCCTATCATCGCCACTGCCTTAAATGCAGTGGTTGAGCTCTCTTCTCAGCCGCTTCAGTTACTATTTCCTTTGAATTTCTTGTTCCGATATAGCATCTTTTCCTATAGCTGCAGGGCCCTACTCCAACAGTCCCCTAACACTTAATTGTGGCTCGTCCCTGAGCCACTAACATCTATTTTCTCTTTCTGTAGCTTCTCCTTGGCTTCCAGCGAAGTCCTTACAAATCTCTCCCTGAGTCCTGCGACATCTTTGTCCATAGCTTCGACACAGTCTTGTGCCGCTTCAAGCATAACTTGACTAATCAGGGGGTCTTCTGTGCTATAAATTTCACTTTTGCTTGTGGTGAACTCCTTGACCTTCTGCTCAACCGCATCGACCAGCTGTGTGATTTGTTCCTGATACGGTTGAAGCATATTATTGAATTGTATTTTTTTTTCTCGCAACCGCTGCGCTTCCTGTTTCAAACGGTTCATCTCTGTCATCTTCTTCATATTTGCAAGAGATCCTAAGCTCTTGACTTCTTCCTTCATTGTTGCTACTGCATTTTCTATGTTTTGGATGCTCTTCTGCAAATCCAGTCTATCTGGGAGCTCTTCTAGCTCCGACCATGTCTTCATTGCATCAACTAGCAATTCCTCTGCATCATCTATACGACTCTTCATTTGCATTGAAGTGAGTCTAAAGGCCTGTGCCCTTGCTTCCTTGTCTACCTCAGGCGTTCCTAGTGCTCGAGCCTCAAGCTCAGCAATATGCGCCTTCCATTTTGACCACTGTTTCTTCTAGAGCCTTTGCTCTATCCGCAATTCTTCTTACTTTCTGCATTAGAGGCAAGGTGAATTCTATGTTACACTGGGTTAACTCCAATGCGATGTTCTGTAGGACCTGACTGAGATCCTGTTCTCTTTCTTCATATACTCTCAACTCCTCCACCTTTTTCTGAAAGCTTGCGGTGATCTCTGCATTCTGTTGTATCAACTGAGTGTTCTGCTTATAATTCGCAAGCTCTCTATCCCTGAGCTCTACAGCTATCTACTACTGGATCATCTGTAGTTGATCAATGGGGAATTGTGCCAGATTAAGCTCAACAATTTGTCTAACCTGTATTTGTACATCAATCATCAAAGCAGGGAATCAGATGCTCCCTGGCGGTATCAAAACTATATTGGTGCGATCCTTTGCAATGAATTCCTCGCGGGAAATCGATGGTGTTGAGCTTTCTCCTGTTTTCTCCTTGACTGGCTGAGCCTTCATCATGGCAGTATTCTTTGTTAGTGCTTTCAACTCTAGAAGATGCTTATCTATCATGCTCTACAGCTTGTCCTGTGATGTCTGCATTGCCTGAAATGAGTCTCGCATCTCCTTTTTCAATCTCGATGCGATGAGATCATAGTCATCCTCTTTTAGTGTGGTCTCTGTAGTTGGCTTTGAGGCTTTGAATTTTTTCCTCTTTTGTGCCACTGGTGGCACTTCTACTACATCTTTTCTCTTGGAACCCACCTTATCCTTTCCTTTGTCTAATGGATCTAACGGTGCGGTATCTGTGGGTACAGTTCCTGCTGTGGAATATTCTAATGCCTTCTTCCACTCTTCATCAAAGTCTTTGATGACATCTTCTACATCCTGTGCTGTCATCCTGAACAAACCAATAGCCCAGTTATCCGTTCTAAACCCTTTCGGCCTCAGATAGATTGTATGCATGTTCGCAATAAAATCAAGCCGGTTGTGATACATGTCAACAACCTCTGTGTTGAGCCACGATGTCTCCTAGATGACTCGCTGCAATATCTTATAGTATTCATAGAATACTATCATATTGATCTTTTTCCTGGCTAGACTATTGCTTTCCCATAAGTTTTCATAGCGCACGCCTCTGCACTCTCTGCCTCGTAGCTGTAGGAACTGGGTATGGGGCGGCTCTCTCCACCCGACAAATGCGCATAATATAAGCATCCACGAGAAATGGAAGGGGTGGTTTGGCTCATCCTGCGCTGTCAAACAATCTCGAAGAAAAATATTTAATAAAAACAAACACCATTTAGATGTTGGCTTAAATGTAATGGAACCATTTGTTGGCTTAAATGTGCAGACCCAGGTTTACTTTATTGTACCAACAAAACCCCTAGCTCACTGGCCCTTTCGGTGACAGACCACGGAACGGCCTGAAGTCTCACCTGAAGTGATCCTAGATGGGGTGGCTGAAGAATCAAGTTTCCTCAACCAGGTTCTGTAGCATCCTAGGTCCTCCTGACTCTACTTAACTAGTGGGATCTCTCAGCATGGGCTATTTCTCTCTTTCTAGTTGACTCTGCTATGGGACTAACTCTTATCGTGCCACAGCTTCTAGGATGATGTGCAAACTTACTCTTCTGCTCAACTTTTAACCTGCGATATCTCACACCGTAGCTCCTCCGACGGTGCGATATCGCCTTTCTACGCCGCGATATTTCCTACAGTAAGACTTAATATGCTCATCAACTCTAAAGGTCAATAGGATTCCTATATGGGTATAATAGCTCAGTTAACCTTCATCAAGGTGTTAAACAACTTCGCTTAAGATTCTACAGTTTAACATGCTTAACATCAATCACACTTAACTCGCTGAACTAAATATATAGAAGTCACTTAACACAGTAGCTGCTACTGTCATGAATCAAGCACTGATAAACTCATATACAAAGTACTCGACACATTCAACTTGCATTTAACCTTCTATGTTACTGTAAACTGAAGGATATCATACATGCATTCATTAACTGATAATCAACGTTCATGTAACGAATAACAGATAGCAAATAAGTATAGCACAATCACATGAAACAATCGCACAACACACGGATTTTATGTGGTTCACTTCCAGGGAGGAAGCTATGTCCACAGGAACTGTGTTTATATTATATCTAAAGAGAGTAACACAGTTCCTCTCCAACCTCTTATGCAGCTTGATATCTTCTGAGAAACTCCACGCACTCAGCTGGGAGCCCTTCTCTCTTAGATCTCTTCTCTTCCTATTATGCTTTATTCTTACAATATATCCTCTCTCTCTCTCTCTCAATCCTTGTGGATTGTTACATTCAAGCTCAAGGAGTCGGATGCTGGTTACAGTAAGATAGCTGCAGCTTTAACAACAGAACCAGAGCTCGACTCTTTCTCAATAGCTTACACAATAGACGACCAACTAACTAGTTGACCATCTAACTTTCTAACCATCTAACCCTTCATAATACAAAATACATGCTTAAATAGGTGGCCCAAAGGTCTCACCGTGATACAAAAATGTGGGCCTATCCCAACACTAACCCAAAACCCTAACTATGATAGTTGGCCTATTTGTACTTTGAACTGCCGCTTACTGGTCACACTACAGCTTTCTGCAGTCTTCCACGATTTTGGGCGTTGATTGTGGGTATGGGAATCGCTTCCTCAGTTGCTCCCCTTATATCCTTTGTCTTTAACACCTCGGCCCGTTGCTCCTTCTCCATTCATGAGGGTATCTGATCCCTCCTGTCGTCGCCACTGCCTTAAATGCAGTGGTTGAGCTCTCTTCTCGGCCGCTTCAGGTACTATTTCCTTTGACTTTCTTGTTTCGATATAGCAGCTTTTCCTATAGCGGCAGGGCCCTACTCTGACAGTCCCCTAACAATTAATTGTGGCTTGTCCCTGAGATCCAATAATAATGGTATAAGAATATTGTGGGAGAAACTAGGGGATATGCCTAATTAGGAAGATATATTAGTCATGTATCTCAATTTCAGATCATGGGATGAATTGAAGTAATTGAAGGTCTCAGAGAGAACTAAATGAATTATGGATGCAAACCAATTTTTGAGTATGAGACAAATGATTGAATGATTTCAAAGGCACTTCAAGTGGAATACTAATGCAACATAGCCTTTCAGGGCTAGATTTCAATCATTTTTTCAGAAATATATTCCTCCCTTTTGGGAAGAAAATGGTATTTTGATCTAAAAGGAAGCATATGATAAAGGATTTTTCTACATTAAAAAATGACAACAGTAAATTCAATGGAATGCCTTCACTTTTGAAGGGTGATATTATAGTGGACTAGCTAATGAATGATTTTGAGTTGTACTTGGAAATCCAACAAATATTTTAGATGTTGACTTGTCCCTCTTATGTGCAATATAACCAACTAGACATGGCATATAGAAGAATTAAAGCACACAAATATCCTAAGGGAAAGTGTTGGGTTACCATCCAATGTTTCTCTGACAGTGACCCAAACAAAACCTACACTTTAGCTCAAGTTCCAACAAGTTGAAGCTAACGAGATAGAGCACTAAAGAAGATTCAAAACAATGAACCACCTTGCATGTATTGTCGGACAATGAGAACAATATATATTTTTATGTTTCCCCATTGATCGGAACAGACCATTAATGACGATCCAAAAACTAAGCTCTGAAATATNATAGGGTCATTAATTGTCATATTTTAAGACATTTCCCCTCTTATTGTATCAATATATAACTCTTATCTATCTTTTGTATTTCAATCTATTTCGAACACTTTTTCCACTATGTACATAAATAGCTTTGATATAAATAAATTTGAGTGTTTCTAGTATGGAGGTTTCTCATTGCAAAGATGCTTTTGTGTGAGAATTCTAAATTAATTACAATATTTCATGAATCATTTTCTTAATGTATCTTGTGACCTGTAGTATTCATTTAAACCACTTAATGCATTAGTATTTTGAAGCAGCATTGAACTCCTGATTTCAAGTTTCGCATGCTTAATGAAATTTTAATGAAATCACCTATCCTTGAATTATTTTTGTTTGTTGTTATTCTGGTTGAATAATACGCCTAAAATTTCTACTACTTCTAGTTCATTTTCATTTTACTAACCACTTCAATAGCTAATTTTGTCCTCTCCCATTTCCCATTGAAACTATCTTTTAACTATTGGATTCTTCTAGCTAGAAAATTTGTAGTATTGTTAGATTTGGATAACATTTTGTTGTTTACTAGATTTGGAAGTTAGGTTTGTTAGATTTTTAACATTTAAACTAACATTATATTAGGATCTTTAACTGAGAGAATAACAAGCACAGCAATAAAACACAAGAGACAATGAACATAGTGTTTTTCCTTGGGGTAACCATAAATGGAGAAAACCCCGCAACTTCCTGAGAGATAGAATCAACACCAAAAGTAAAACCCCAAAATAGTAAGATGATCTCCCAACAGTAGTAGCCTCTTTCTTTCTAGCCTCAACAACTTCTTCTCCCTTAGCTATGCGCTACAACTAAGTGTGAGTGAGTGTGTGATAAATAGAGAGGTTCACTCTCTATTTATACTAATTCTTGACTCGACAATAACTCACTAGGGTCAACTTCACTAGGTGAGACTAACAACCCTAGGGCCCCGCAACTGCGGGGAATTTAACCCTTGATCAATAGGAGGGTTACCCGTAATGACTTGACATGACTTGTTTACATTATAGAAAATCCTGATCGGAACATCGAGGCATGACATGAGTCAATTACATTAAAAACACTTCTTGGAATAAACATCGGGGTACAATAAATAAGAAATACAAGTGAATACATTTCGAAGTTACAATTAGATCAACACTCCCTCTCAACTAGGAAGGTATTCTATCGACACAATTTATTAGCACAAGTCTTCTTCTCTATATCATCTGGATCATCATTGAGTCCTTGTCATCTTCAAGTCATATTCATCTTCAAGTCATAGTCATCTTCATTTGGATATGGATCATCACTCGATCTGGATCATCTCTGGTTCTGGAACATCTCTACTGGATCATCATCATGGGTGCTATCTCTTGATTCTTCTCGTCATAGGAAGTTCTACAGAGCAAGCCCTTTTTCATGCTAGTTGTAGGCCTAGCCTCCATGTAGGTCTTTTCCAGCACTTATATCTGACCCTAAGTCAGAATGGCCCACCCATCACTTACATCTGATCATGTAGGAACCAATCCTATAATCATATCAAAAAGGCGCACCCAACACTCACATCTGACCATGTGGGAACACATCCCACAACCCTGTCAGAAAGGCCCAGCACTCACATCTGACAACCAATGTTAGAAAGGCCCAACACTTACATTTGACCATGCGAGGAACCAATCCTACCTACATGTAGAAATGGCTCTACACTTACATCTAATCATGTAGGAACCAATATTACAATCGCCTCAGAATGGCTCTGCACTTATATCTGATCATGTAGGAGCCAATCCTACAATCGCCTTAGAATGGCTTTGCAGTTACATCTGATCATATAGGAACCAATCCTACAATCACCTCAGAATGGCCCTACACTTACATCTGATCATGTAGGAACCAATCCTATAGTCACATCAAAATGGCCCTTAGTTCCAGACAGAGTATTCCTGGTAACTGACCAGGTTCCTCCATTCCAAGAATGGCATTCAACTCTTATATCTGATCATGTAGGAACCAATCCTACAGTCACATGATAATGGCTTAGCACTCGTATCTAACATGTGAGGAACCAATCCTCTCATCATGACAGAATGAATCATCCCTTACATTTGACCATGGAAGGAACCAACCCTCTCACCATGTCAAAATGGCTCATTGAATCATCACTTCCCTTTGGAGGGAGCCTCGATCTGGAGAACACCAAGATTCTCCTTGAAGTACTCAAACTTCACTCTAGCCAATGGCTTTATCAACACATCAGATATATGTTCGTCCGTCGCAACATACTGAAGCTTCACTACTCCTTTCTGCACCATATCCCTGGTATAGTGATACTTGATCTTGATATGCTTTGACTTGTCATGGAACACTAGGTTCTTCGACAACTTCACAGAACTTTGGTTGTCGCAATATATACAAGTAATATCCAACTGGAGATCAAATAAATTAGACAGTATCTTCCTCAGCCATACTGCCTCACAACTAGCTGAACAAGATGTGACATACTCTACTTCAGCTGTACTTAGTGCCACACAGGATTGCTTCCTACTAAACCAAGAGATCACACCTGATCCCATACTGAAGAAACACCCTAAAGTGCTCTTCCTATCGATGGCACTGCCTACCCAATATCAGTCAACATAACCCTCCAGGTTAATATTTTGATTCACCTCATACTTGAGCCCATAATCAACTGTACCCCTCAAGTATCTCAGAATATGCTTTGCAGCAATCAAGTGAACATGTCTCGGATCTATCAGGAACTGGCTCAAGGTGTTCACAGCAAAGCAAATATCTGGTCTCATGTTCATCAGGTACATCAAGGACACAATTATCTAATGATACATCATAGCATCAACTGCTTATGATGAAGCATCACTCAATAGCTTTAGGTTCGATGCCATAGGTGTGGTCATGGCCTTGCAGTCCATCATCCCAAACCTCTTCAGGATCTCTACTGCATACTTCCTTTATCCAAGGAAGATTCCATCCGCATTCTGCTACACCTCCATGCCTAGAAAATAGTGCATCATACCCAAGTCCTTCATTTCGAACTCAGCAGCAAGCTTCCTCTTCGTATTAGCAATCAACCCATCCATTCCTGTTACAAACAGATCATCTACATATAGTAGGAGTATCACTGGGTTGCCATATTTAACCTTATAGTAAAGGTTGGAATCTGCTTTACTTTTGGTAAAACCCAAACTAGATAGAAAGCCATCAATTCTGATGTACCATTTCCTGGGTTCCTATTTCAAACCGTACAGGGCTTTCTTCAATATACACACATGAGACTCCTTGTCATGTGTCTCAAAACTGAGTGGCTGCTCTACATACACTTCCTCTTCCACTACACCATTCAAGAAAGCAGTCTTGACATCCATTTGGTGTATATTCCATTTCATCACTGCAGCCAGAGAAAGTACTAATCTGATGGAAGTGTATCTGGCTACAGGTGCAAAATTTTCTTCATAATCTATTCCTTCTTTCTATGAGAAGCCACAAGCCATGAATCTTGCTTTATATTTCTCTATGCTTCCATCTGCAACATGCTTGATCTTGTAGATCCATTTGGAAGTTACAACAGACATCCCTTCTGGTCTTGGGACAACATCCCAAACATCATTCTTCATGATCGATTGATACTCTTCGATCATAGAATCCTTCCATTCTTTCCTTTCTACTGCTTCTTCATAGTTGGAAGGTTCTTTATTGATAAAGTTACATAATAAAGATACATATCCAGAGCAGGACCTAGTCCTCTTTATTTCTCTGTGATTTTCTTCTGGAGCCCCATATCTTTCTGCACCTTGGATAGCTTCTCGTACCCAAGCAGGTTTCCTCTTGTGAGGATTTTTCTCTTGAGGTGGATCTACAGGTTCTTGAGGTTCTTCAAATTCTTGATCTTCTTCTTGAGTTTCTTCGTTCACGGTTGTGCCATGAATTATGGGTGCTTCTGTTTCTTCATGATCTTCACCAGGCCTCTTTTTGGATTTATTGTAAGATGAGTCTTCATCAAATGTTACATCCCTGCTGATGTCAATCTTCTTGAATCTTGGGAAGTATATTCTGTAATCCTTCGAGCTTTCAAAGTATCCCACAAATATACCCTTCTTTCTTGAAGGATCTAACTTTGTCCTCTTTTCTTTCGGAATGTGTATGTACACTGGACGGTTGAATATTCTGATATGGATGACTTTTGGTTTCTTACCAGAAAAGACATCTTCAGTTTTCTTGTTCTCAAGTACTCTGTGTGGAGTATGGTTCTGTACATACACCGTTGTTCTAGAAGCTTCTTCCCATAGATGCATGGGAATATCTTGATGATGAATCATTTCTCTTGCAGCTGCCATGATCATTCTATTCTTCCTTTCTACAACCCCATTCTATTGTGGATTATATGGTGTGGATAACTCCCTCTTAATCCCTGAATCTTTGCATAACTCTTTGAATTTATTTGATGTGAATTCTCCGCAATTGTCTGATTGAAAGGTCTTGATCTTATTTTCTGTGTGGTTCTCGATCAAGAATTTGAATTCCTTGAACTTGCTGAAAACTTCATCTTTGTTCTTCATAAAGTGTATTCATGTCTTCCTAGAAAAATCATAAATAAAAGAAACATAGTATACATACCTGCTTAAAGAATTGGATGGCATTGGACTGCATACATAGGAGTGAATGATTTCCAAGATTCCTTTTGCTTTGCTTTCGCTACTTGGAAATGTCTTCTTTGTGTTCTTTCCTTTTGCACATCCTCTGTAGACTCCATCATGTTTTGACTGTATTTCTAGAAGTCCTTCAACAGGTTTTCTTGCAAGTGGTAGTGCTCTGTAGTGCACATGTGCAGTCCTTCTATGCCAAAGTTCATTTGGCTCTACTGTGTCATGGACCAAAGCTTTTTTTGGATGGCCCTTCAATTTGTATAATCCTCCTTCTTGTTTTGCAATTACTATTGCATTGTCGATAGTCTTTCCTCTTGGCCACATGAGGACTTGGAAATCTACAAATGAAACCCTCATTCCTTTTGCATCTAGTGCCGATAGGGAGAAAAGATTATTCTTTAGTCCTGGTACAAACAAGACATCCTTCATTTTCATAGACTTTCCAAAGTCTAGCTTGTAGGAGGATTCACCACTACCTTTTATGGGATATTGGTAGTCATCCCCAAGTTTCACCTTATGGGATGAATTATGTTCAGATAGTTTCTCAAAGGATTCCTTGAATCCCGTCATGTGTTTGGAAGCCCCACTATCAATAAGCCAATATTTGCTTCCATGTGTGACAGTTCCTATAAGAGCAGAGATCATAACATATTCTTCATCACTTGAAGAGTCTTCACTTTCTTGTTTTACTCTCTTTCTGGGAGGATCATCATCCTCAACAGTGTGAGCATGTTGTCTTCTTTTGGAGTTCTTCTTCCTCTTAGATCCACTCTTATTCATGGGACAATTTCTAGCAAAGTGTCCTCTTTCATCACATGTATAACATCTGAGTTTAGATGGATCCTTTTGCACAAAATTATATTTCTGATGAGAATGCTTACCTTGGTGATGATGATTTTCCCTTATTCCTTTCTTGGAGTGTACTGTGAGAGCTTGATCTTCACTTCCCATCTTTTCTTCTCGAGCTGCTATTCGAGCTTCTTCTTGTGAGCATTCTTCCCACAGTCTACTGAACTTGATTAGCTTCTTCCTAGCACAGATTCCTTGGATGAAAGAATCCCATGATCTAGGGAGACCATTCAAGGTTGTCATCACAATTATGCATTCTCCACTTCTTAATATACTGCTTCAAGTTGTTCTTTGATCTGGGAGACCCTTGTAAAGTATGACTGGATGGTCTCCTCATTCTAGATCTTTACATTCTTCAACTGGTTCCTTAAAGTCATCTTCCGGTTTATGTTCTTCCCTTCAAACAGTTTGGTCAGGGCATCAAACATAGCTTTAGGTGTCTTGAGGGAGGACACATATGGTATGAGGTGATCCTTGGTTGAATTAGCAATAATCCTCTTAGCCGTAACCAACTTTTTCTTATGTAAGGCCTTAGCCTCATCTTCCTCTGGAACTAGAACCTCCTCATTGATGTAGGAGTCCAACTCATTTTCTTCCAGGACCAGGGAGATCCTATACTTCCAGGCTCAGAAGTTATTAGCTCCCTCAAGATTTTCATCTAGTTTGGTATGATGAGACATCTTAACTAAGAACCTCAAATGGAAATACAAAATATTTAGATCTTACCATGTCAAGATGTCGGATCTGTATTTGGAGCTGAATTTCTGCAGTGTTGGTTTAGGAGTAGATTAGGGTTTGAATTTCCCAAAGTTCTGTCCAACCAAATGCTTTGATATTGATCTCTAAACTTTGATTTTGAGGAGGAGATCAATCTAAGACTAAGCTCACTCAAAAATTCCACTTATGTGGAAAGCCCTAATTTTCGGCAGCAGTGTCGAGTCCAAAACTGAAAAATCTCAGATTCAAATTATGTTTCGACAGAAAGACACGCCCTAGGAAGGAGAGTCAACCCAACCTTCTTTTGCTGAAAATCTATGGAGAGAGATCCAAAAAGTAGGAATCCCTAGTTTCCACAGCTGCATAGTGTCTTCTTCTTAGGTTAGCTCTGATACCATGTTAGATTTTTAACATTTAAGCTAGCATTATATTAGGATCTTCAACTGAGAGAATAACAAGCACAGCAATAAAACACAAGAGACAATGAACACAGTGTTTTTCCTTGGGGAAAACATAAATTGATAAAACCCCACAACTTCCTCAGAAATATAATCAGCACCAAAAGTAAAACCCCAAAATAGTAAGATGATCTCCCGACAGCAGTAGCCTCTTTCTTTCTAGCCCCAGCAATTTCTTCTCCCTCAGGTATGCGCTACAACTGAGTGTGAGTGAGTGTGTGATAAATAGAGAAGATCACTCTCTATTTATACTAATTCCCAACTTGAAAATAACTCACTAGGGCCGACTTCACTAGGTGATTCTAACAACCCTAGGGCCCCACAACTGTGGGGACTTTAACCCTTGATCAATAGGAGGGTTAACCAAAATGACTTGACATGACTCGTTTACATTATAGAAACTCCCGATCGGAACATCAGGGTGCAATACATAAGAAATACAAGTGAATACATTCTTAAGTTACAATTACATCAACAAGGTTATGTCCTAAACAAGATCCATATAATTCAAAATGTGTACTTCACAAGAGAGCTAAAATGGCATTATTTATGTGACTGTTATCCTATTCTATCTTAGAAATTTTCAATTTTTTTCATTTCCTTGATTTGGTTTTGTAGAGGGTGTAGGAGGAATTGATATCAAATAAATATTCACTTACTTTTGATGAGATGCGACATTCTTGTCATTTATTCTCTCAAAATACCTTTGTAGTTTGAACTTTGTTGGAACCAGAAAAATGTATCATTAAAAATTCTTAGTATAGAAAACTAAAATTTGATGGTTCATCTCCTTTGCTTATTTCTCCAAAATGAAGGAGGACTGGTTACCTCCAATATCATAAAAGCTTACAAAAAAATAAACTGTCTTGTTCTTGGCAGTTAGGGCCATAGTGCCAATGTTGACTCTATTCTTTTCATGGATAAGAGCACCCTTCTTTGAAAGTATTACATTAAGAAAACAATTTTTGTTTTTTTGGGGGCATTAAAAGAAGCACTCTTTCACCTTTCAACGATATCACGAAGTGGTTATAGGATGACTATGTTTGGATCTATGCACATTCATAACATTGGGAACAATTAAGGATGTCATTAGAGTAAATTTGGGGTCTAAAATGGGCCTTATAAGAAAACATGCCAAAATAAGTTCTTGTGAGCTAGAATTCAAGAACCAATAGAATTTCAATAAAATGAGTCAACCATAATGGTTGAATTGACATATTTGTCATAAAAAAAACTACTTTTTTTGTTCGTATTTTTGACATATCTCCTTGTGTTTTTACTCAAATTTGGATCGGGAGATCTCGTTGGATGCGGAATTTGATTCTGCATCCAATGAGTACCCGCACTGCATACTTTTGATGGACCCTGCTACCCCAAAAACAAGAAATACCTGAAAAGTGTGTTGATGACATCATCATCACACTTTTTCAATTATTTCTTTTTTTTTGAGGTAGAGGAGTCCATCAAAAGTATCCAGTGTGGGTACTCATTGGATGCAAAATCAAATTCTGGATCTAACAAGCTCTCCCAATCAAAATTTGAGTAAAAACACAGGGAGATATGTCGAAAATACGAACACAAAAAGTAGTTTTTTTCTTTCTTCCTCCAAAATTAATAAATATTATTTTATTATTTTAACTATTATTTTATTATTTTCCTTAGGAGGCCCATTTTATACCCCAAAATTCCTCTAATGTTTTCCTGTATGTCAAGATTGATAAATGATCCATCACTCAGCAAGCAATTCTAGTTGATAATGTAATAAATAATCCATCACTCAACAAGCCTAGAACCCTAACTCTGTATGGAAGTTGGTTTTGGAATAAGGGATTCATGAAGTTTGACTAATCTTTTTTTCATTTACTTTTATAAAAAGAGGGTACATGTAAATGCTAGGTGTGTCTCTTTTATCTTTTTTTAAATATCATAACAACAAGCTAATGCATTAGTCTTTGTTTATTTTAGATAGTTAGAGTTGATGATGTAAGTAGTTGAATTTTGATATTTTATAATCTAAGTAGTTTAGTTCTTAATTCATTAGTTCAGTTCTTATTTCCCTTATGATATTTATTTTATTTTTTTAAATATTCCAATAGTGAAACATTCTTTTAATGGTAAAACAATACATTTTATTTTAATCTACTGTTAAAATGTCAATTGTGCAATTTTCCATTGGTCTAGATCTTTACAAGTACCCTTTCCCCATATCTAAATTGAAATAAACCTTGTCCTACCATGTGTGTATGAGGATGTTATTTTCAATATGTATCATGGAATTTGAATTTCCACATGATTTATACTTTATCTTATATTGAGCTAGTTTGTAATGTTAAACTAAAATTAACTGTTAGCACCATATTTGAATAATTTTGGATTATTGAAGGCTTTGGGAAATGATCCTATTTGAAAATACCATGAAGGCACCCTTTAGGGTATCGGATGCACATGAATAATTCATAGTCGACCATGAGATGATGAAGGGGTTTGGATCCACGGTGGTGGATCATTTTAACTCTGGAGTAATCAACAATGGAAATAGGGTAAAGAAAGTCATGAATCGACGGTTCAGGTCCAGGAGGGTGAAGATCAATGGCGGACGGAGATCCCGCAAAGCGGAGATGCAAGGAAAAATGTGATCTTGGGATTTGAAGAATGTGTTAAATGGGAGAAGTATTGGAGAGTTGAGATCGATCCAAATCTAGATCAATGACGCTAAAACTTTCTGCGCGGTGAATGTGCTCAGCAAAAGAAACTTTTCCAAATCGCAAAATATGTTAAAAGTAGAAAGGATCAGATGGCTGAGATAAAGGTGAAGATAGATATGCAGTCGTGGTTAATTCTGTGATCTGAGGTAGCACAGACGGGGTCATGATTTCAATCTGTGAAAAGTTGTAGCGTCTGCAAGGATTGACGGCTGCGAAGAGACATCAACCTTGATCAATGGATAGGAAACATTCTGTGATTAGAAGTTGCTCACTTGATCAAAGGAAAAGGGATTGACGAAATGTTAAAGTTATCAGGGATAAATGGTTCTGATGAGAGTAGTTTGGGGATCAACGATCGATGTTGATTTCCCCAAATCAAGCTGCACATATTGATAGTGTTGAAACTTCGGTATGGAGACCTTGCAGATTAAAGGATTAGATTGCAAAGAAAAATAATCTACGGTATGGATTGTGTGGAGGCACACGAGGATTACACAGTATAGAAAACTATAAAAGTGTCTACGTGGAGTTGAAAAAGGTTTGTCTTTTCTAGAGCTTCGAGAATGATGAACGCCCTGACTGCGTATAGAGTGCGAATGCAGATAGATCAGACAACTATGCTAAGTGATAAGGTAGGCTCTCTAATACTTCCTCAATACTATTGAAAATGGATAAAATAGAAGAGATAGCAGTAGTAGAGGTGGGGGATAATGAGGAATTAGGGGTTATTGGTCGCAAGGATGAAGAAAGTTTCATAGATGAAAATGTCAAAATCCTTGAGACTATTCTATTGAACGAAATAATTGAAACTACTAAAGGTAAAATGGAAGCCCTTAAGGACCAAGGTAGCGATACCTGTGGTGTTTTTAGATCCTTTTTCCATTTTTTCTCTGTAAACCAAACCCCCCATTGCCCCGAGTTTGCTGAATGGTGTGCAAAAAAAATTTCTACCACTGAAAGAGTCATCATGAATAAGTCCAAGTCCAAAATCCTTTTCCCTATTCAGGCTCCTGACATTCGTAAAGCCCTCCATGTCCCAGACGAATTTTCCCACACATCCCAAGAATACTAGGAAGAGAATATTATAGATTTCTTTCAAGTCTCCATAGTAAAAAAATAGGAAGCTTTCCTGAAGTCTTGTTCAAAACTTGATGCTGAAGTTATCCGTCTTTCTTACCCCATTGACCTGAGTTTGTTTAATGAAGAAACCTAGTGGTGCATAACCTTGGCCAGACAATTTCTAGGTTTAGATACCAATGGCTATATCACAGAGCCATTGTTGAGTCTACTATTTGTCTTGAGTACCTGTCCTGTCAAACTTGAACTTCCAGGACAATCCTTTCAGTCTTGTTGTCTTAAGTTTGATGAGTTTCTAGATGATAACATTTGTTCTCAGTTAGCTAACTTCCACAATACTAGAGTGTTCATATTTTAGTCCTTTTTATTAAGAATGTTCTTGTCTTACAATGAAGATAATTCACAGGAACCTGGGTTAGTGATTACTAATGACATGACGAAGAATTACTGTGAATTCATGAAATCTTTGATGGTAGAGATATATGACATATTCTTTCAAGAAAGATTGCACAGGGTGTTTCCCAAGATGAAGGAAATGCCGCAGCTATCTCCTAGTAAGATGATAGGAGATTAGTTCCTGATAGAATTTCAAACAGTTATAAGACTATATGGTTTTTTGCATCAGCCATAAGTCCTTCCATCCTTTTTGAAAATCGGGATTGTTTCCTTGGAATTGATTAGGCAAAGGATTACCATTGAAGAAGAGCACATGTTGAGCTTTAGGAAGAGTTTAGGTATTAATTTTCCCTGGGGTATAGGACCATACACTGTCAAAAACAGAACTTCCCTACCACTGGTTGATAGTCTGCTCAAAAGCATGGGATTCTCTTTGGGACAGGCCATAAATTATGACCCACACTAGATAATTTCCAAAAGGAGACAGGATAATAAGAATAATCCTTTCAAGCACACAAAAATAGTTGGAAGTAGAGAAGTAGAAAACTGGGAAGATTATCCTAACTATACTACAAAGGATATCAGCATGGAACAAGACTCTGCCTCATCCCTGCCAGGAAACAACACTTCCCAAATGAACTTGTCTAACATAGTTGCAATGGCTGGAAATGTCTCAACGTTGGTAAGATTTTCAGAGAATACTAAGAAGAGAGAGCATGCAGAGCCCATGGATACTAATGAAATAGATACTGCTAGCACACCAAAAAAGAAGAAGGTTGAACAAAAACAACAGATGGTGCAGGTGAAGAAAAAAAACATCAGAGGGAATATGAAGAAGAGTAATGAAAAGGGAAAACATAAACAAGAAGAGCCCATAATAGTTGGGTTAGATCTTCAAGAGTATGTATTTGATGGAAAAACTCCAAGCAAGTATACATCTAAAGAAGATTGGTTGAACACTTACAAAGAGAAGGATGATAAAACTTTTAATGAGACAATAAAGCTATATGAGGAAATAAGGCATTTACCCAAGCCAGATGTAGCATTGAATACTGTAAGGGATCATGCTACAGACACCCTAAGTATAGCCATGACAATGGGTAATAAAGTGTCAGAGGTTAGGGTGAACCTGGAAAATATTCCCTCTACGGATATTATACACCTTAACAGAGAAACCAGTGACATCTTAAATATCAGATTTATAAAGGCTACATTACATATTTCCAAGCTGGAGTCAACTAAAACAAAAACTCAAGATTTTTTGATGAAATTAAGAGTTGAGAACAAGGCCCTTAAAGTCAAATTTCAAAAGTTACAAGATGAATTGGTGAAGGTTGTTGGACAGGAAAATAAGGGAGCATTGGCTCAAAAGTTGCTGGGTGAGAAAGAAAAGGAAGTTCATACACTTAAAAAGAAGTTGAAAATTCCTTCTACCTAGCTCATTTAGACCTCTGATTTGGCTGAGTTTGAGAAGGAAAAGGAGGCTTTAAATACTGGGCTGACTAATTGCAAGGCCAAACTTTTGAAGCTTGAGGAAAGAAACAATGGGAGAAGGAGGATAAGTTGTTGAAATAAAGTGAAGAGGATTTAAAGGCTAAGCTAGTAGCCATGGAAAAGGAGATACAAGAGAAAGGTGAAGTAGTGGAAATTCCAGCCACTATGCCCAATGTAGAGACAAACACAACCTCCTTGTCTAATGCTATGTCACAGGTAAAGCTAAGGGATGTATAGATTATAGGGTTAAAGCAGCAAAATAAGAATTTTGAAGACATAGCTTCAGAAAAGGAAGAAGAGAAGAAGAAGTTGGCAGAAAGATGTTAGGAATTTCTAGATCAAAATACCAAATTAAATAAGAAAGTGATTGTCCAAATGGCCTTTCAGGGGGCCAGGCATATGATCTAGGATAAAATCATTTCAGAAGCTGACAAGTTTAGACCTTATTTAGATTTCATTGCATATTAGGAGGATGCTTTGGAAATGGCCAGGAAAAAGGTTTTGATAGTAAAGGGAGAACTGCATAAGAGACCAGTGGGGGTAGCTCAAAAGTCTATCAATTTTCTAAGCACCTTATCAGAAGAACAAATTAGCAGGTATGGTATCCAAAATAGAGTGGTTGTTATTTCTGGAGCTAGAAAGGTGGTTGGAAAACATAGGATGTTGGACACTATACAGGACCAGATTGATATTATAAATCACAAAGTCAAAGAGGTGATTGAGTTAGTTAAACCATTGGTAAGAAGGGGGATTCCTTTCTTTTGGGAAGAAAAAGGGCCCTTGTTGACTCAAGAAGAGTATATGGAGAGATTAGTCCTTCGTAGGCCTGACCATCGAAATTTTGGGGATATGCAACATGCCTTGTCGGGCCCCATTGTGTTTGATAAATTGGCTAGAGAATTTGAATTATTATTTGATTTGAAAGCCACCTATGCTACAGTACCTGATTTCTCATACACAGAGATTATGGAGCTCAAAGTACTAGCACATGAAATGGTTGTTGCAACTTTGCTTGGTCCTGATCTATGGAAATCAATTCAATTGTATGGATCAAACAAATTAATATTATAGCCTTAAAGATATCAAGGAAGATAGCATGAAGAATTTTCCTTGAAAAATACTTATTTGCAGTCACCTCTCTCATATTTTGTACAGCTGTCATCAGCTGAGATATACAAAAAAAGGCCTTTTAGCCTATTTTTTGCAATAGTCTGTAGTTTATTTTTGTCTTATGTAAATCGTGGTGTATATTCCACATTTGAGTCTATTAGAAGTTTGGTCTTCGGTTTGTGACTACTTTTGATTCTAAGGTCAGTCTAGGAGGTTTGAAGACATTATAAATTTACCTCCTATAGAGGGAGAAAGGTTTGGAACCCGAGTAATTTTGGAGTTGTATGTTTTCAAGTGTTTCATAATAAAATTGCAGAGGTGGAATGATAAACCTTCATGGCAGAGATTTGTGTGCCATCTTTTTCTTCAATAAGTAATTTCTTAACGTGACTGTTTTTCATGTTTTCACTCCATTTTGTATTTGATTTCATGTTTGAGCATTAATTTATATGGGCCAAATTCATCTTGCATGCTCTAGGTCCATTGTTCAAGCATTCTTAAATGTTTTCTTCTAAAGGCTTGCAGAATTCACCCTATTTAGGTGTTGTGTGAGACAGGCTGTCTCCCTCTCTCCTCTAATCAACCTACTAATACCTCTAGATTGAAGAAACAGTGTCTATCTTACCCCTATCCACAAACCTTCAGACTTCTCACCTCCTGCAACTTGTTTCAGATCTGATTGTTGACTCCATCACCCGATGGTTTCCTCCATGGTTATCCCACCAAACTTAAAAAAACAAACTTGTCCTATTTAGAAATCTAACCTTCTGACTGTCTTTGATTGAATATCTTGATTATGAAAACCTTGTAAATAGTGAGAGATCCCTCTCTCATTGTATTGGGTCATAAATGCAGTCTAAAGCAGTTTTGTTGTTACCTCAGGATTTACCTTTCACAACCTAGGTACATTCTGAGTGCTAACAATTTTGTGTCATTGCCGGGGACGAAAGTGCATATCAGCCCTGGGAATAATGACAAGGATTGCAAAGTTTCAAGAAATATATTTTTGTGGGCAAAAAGAAGTTTCTACATTCACAAGAAGGTTGTACATTTTCCATGGCAACTTCACATTCATTTTGAGCAGTTTACGTGAGACATCCTGGCTTTCAAGACAGCACATACGAGAGGTAATCCTAATACTAAAACTCTTCAAAGTGTGTAAAATCCAGAAAGAATACCTAGAAATAGAAATAAATAAAAAGTAAATATTCCTTAGTTTGACACATCATCATCTCAATATTTACATAACATACCAAAGTCTAAATAGGAATCTAGTGTTGAGAAAGTACTATCAAAATCAAAGTCTAAGTTTGACCTAAAGAAAGTTGAGACTAACCCTAGCAGTTGGAATCATATCTCGTTGACTCTTTGTGGTCAAACCTTGATACCTCAGTGAAATCTAAGAGCGCTGCCCCTATTTTTTAGAGCTTTCAGTTTCCTATATCCCAGCCTGTTCTGAATCCCCCAGCTATTCATCATGTACCACCTACTCCTAACCCACCTATACCAATGGTTGTAGCTAGGTTTGCTTTGTTGGATTTACCTATAGCACGGCATGACCTTCCTTTGAACTATGCCCAAATAATTGCACTATATGATGGAGAAGGGAATGTTTATGCAAGGTACCATGTGGGGAAGTTTGATGATTTTATATATATATACTAAGTCGATCATGAGGATGTAAAGATGAGGCTTTTTGCAGAGAGTTTGTCTAGGGAATCCAAGAAATGGTATAAATATTTACCTGCTAGGTCTATTCCAAAATTTGCAGGCTTTCAAATGGTATTTCTGGAAAGATGGGATGATAAGCAGAGTCCATTACAAGTCCTATCCCAATACAATAACCTTAAGAAGGGAAGTTTTGAGTCAGTCCATGATTTTTCCAGTAGGTTTATGAGAGTCTATAATTCAATACCTAATGATATCAAGCCTTCCCTTGGTGCTGCTAAACTTCATTATGTCGAGGCCTTTGATAATGATTTTGATTTGTTGTTGAGAGAAAGAAAATCAGCTATTCTTCCTGCTATGCTTACATATGCATTAGAAGTAGAAGCCAGTATGACGGCATGTGGGAAGATAAAACAAAGGGTAGATGTTGATAGGAGGAAAGGTAGAGAAGAATTTCCCTCCACTTCTGTTGTTTCTTCACCTAATGATGTAAAATTTGAAATGATGCTGAAAGAAATGGAAAATTTAATGGATAGGATGAATCTGGAGGCTAGGCCAATGAATCAAGAACATAATGAACCTCAGATCAGAAACCCCAATTTTAGAAGGGCCATTCCTCCCATCACCTCCATAGAATAGAAAAAGAGACATGATAAATCCAAGGAACCAAGAATATCAGCCGATAAGACCACCGTTACCTGAAAATTATGTGGATGATAATGATGGTTTAGAGTATATTGAAGACCATATTCATCATTTTGGTGATTTAGATTTTGAAATATATTTGACTGAGGAGGAACATAATATGTTTGCACCAGAAGATGATAATAATTTGGAGGGGGAGTTGGAACAATATCATAAGGGGTATATGCATGCTATAGATGATGTCAGAAAGATCAAATTAAGGAGTATAGATGTTATAAACGAAATAATACTAAATCCAAATCATCTTTCCAGCAGTTAGGTAAATACAGAAAAGAGAAATAAAAAACAAAAAGAACCTGTTGTTCCCAAAGAAGTTGAAGATAGAACTCAAAAAAGAAAAGAACCAAAACAGAAAACACCTATGGATGTAGATAAAATTTCTTCCATGTTTAATCTACAAAGTGAACTTGCTAAGATAAATATTTCAATTCCTTTTAATGAGCTACATAGAAATCAGGAATACAAGAACACAATAACAAAAATGATCAGTAATCAGGGAGAAACTCACCCAGATATGTTGGAACTGACAGATGACAACCATACTATTGTCTTGGGGTCTAATATTGATAGTGTGGATAATGAAGATGAAAAAGTACCACCTTTTTATATGAGTTTAAATGTGCATGACATGGTGTTGCATAATGCTATGCTAGATTCAGGTGCTTCACATAATCTAATGCCTAAGGGAGTGGTAGAAATTTTGGGGTTGGAGATTACAAGTCCTTATAAAGATCTGTATTCTTTTGATTCTAAAAGGGTTAAATGTCTGAGTTTGATAAAGGACATGGTTGTGTCCTTGAATAAGTTTCCATCTAAAACTGTGGTCATGGATGTTGTTGTGGCCGATATCCCTCCCAAATTTGGTATTTTGTTGTCAAGGTCTTGGACCTCAAAGTTAAAGGGAAGTTTTCAAATGGATATGTCTTATGCTACAATTCCTGTTCGAAATGAAAACAAGAGACTATACAGTGAAAAAATATCACCTTATGTTGTAAGTAGCCAAGATCAACCAGAAATTAATCATGTTTATGCTGTTGATACAGACTTGGGGTCATCTATTTTTTTCAATGATGTGTCTCCTTGTGATTCAAAAGTTGTTGTGCCAAATAAATGTAAAAAGGATAAAAAGGAAATAAGTGAATAGGAAGCTTTCGAAAGGAAACATAAGGAAGAGGGAGTGTGGAAGATGTATTTTGATGGATCTATGGGCAAAGTGGGTGCTGGAGCTGTTGTATATATAATCTATCCCATCAGAGATTTTAAAGCTTATTCTTACAAGATGGTTTTTGAATGTACTAACAATGTAGCATAATATGAGGCTTTGTTACTAGGTTTGCATGCATTAAAGGATTTGGGAGCTAAAAGACTCCAAATTTTTGGATATTCAGAGCTTGTGCTAAATCAGTTCAATGACAGCTATCACTACTACATTTCGACCAAAAATCCAACGGCCATATTGTCGGATTTTCGACACTTCCCTGTCGCATGTACGACACTATGATTTTTTTTAAGGGTCGGTGGATTTTCGTCGGTTATCCGACATATTTTCAATCCGTCGGTAAAGAGACACCTTAGTTTATCGTCAGTTAAATGTAAATCGTTGGTTATCTGACATCTAATTCAATAAAACTTTAAACCTAAGCGTCGGTTAAGCGACAGTGGAGAAAACATACGCGTCGATTAAGCGACAGCATGGCCGTTGAAGAAAGCGACGGTATTGAATTTTTTTAAAAGAAGTTACCTACAGGCCATCGCGACAGCATGGCCATCGGTTAAGCGACGGTTGTGAATTTTTTTATAAAAAATTGCCGTCGCTTAAGCGACGGCTATAACTATTTAAAAAAAAAACAAATGCCATAAGACCAATTCCATGTGGAAGTAGGTCATAATCCTTACATAATTAGTATACCCCCCTCACATGCACACTACTTAGTATTGAATGTGGAAAATATTAAACTCTTTGAATGTTCCATGCCAAAATATGTTATGGAGAATTCTGCCTTGTGGAAAGGTGATACCTCCATTGGATCCTTTCCTTGATCCAAGACAGATAGAGGTGTAGACAACTATGATTTCACCCACTAGATCGAATAATTCATTCACTATATCTAACAATTAACTCACAGACAAGATATGAAGTGATACAGAAGATATATTTACACACCTTAACATATGTGAGGTCTTTGGTGAAGATCAATCCTAATTGCTTCAAATTTGATAGACTT
>LPNX010040975.1:5279-30285 GCA_001517045.1 Pseudotsuga menziesii
AGATATGCAACTGCCATAAACAGGGAGATAAATAACACTCTCTCATTGGATTGGCCTTCATAATTGAATATACAAAGGTATGTGCATCAACTATATTGTTTACCTCGTATATTGACCATAGGGGATTCATTAGTTGACCAATATCCTAGCACGTTAGTTCATATTGTGGGTTTTAAATTTCTTAAAAATTGGGTGAATATATTACAGGTATTGGGGGACATGAGGGGTTTATGGTGGGGGGGTAGGTGGGTTTATAAGGATTAGGATATAAAAAAGGGGTGGTGGGGAGGTTTCAGGTATTTGTAGGGGGTTTCAACAAAAGGAGTTTGGACCAATATCTAAAGAAATTAAGGGTATTCTTTAATATTCCATGATTGAACGTGCTATGTGAGAGGTTCATTGAGTGAATCCCCCATGATATTGACATAGTTTACCATGTACCTCTAAATTGGGATACAATACTCCTATTGTGCACTAATAGCTGCCAGAAAACTAAACCACCACGCACGAAAGTTGTTTGCTTACATTCCACAGATGCAGTAGAAGCATACGTAGCCATAATATATCCACCGTTATCAACAACACTGAAGTAAGCATCACCTATAATAGCATCAATAGTATAACTAATTTAGGTAACATCATATTGGGTTGGAAAATATTAAGCAGTTGATTGTGTGGTTGGTTAAGCATATAAGGATATCCACCGACATTTCTGTTAGTGAAAAATCATAATCACCAATCATCCAAAACATTTTATCATCATCCAAGATCACTTGAATGCTCCAAAACAATTCATTGACTGAAGTCTTCTTCATTGCAGTTGTGTTTGACTGGGGAAAATTCGTGGCTAGGTTTTTATTCTTTATCTCTTCCCTAATGTGGCAGCTCCAAGCCTGCTAGGCTTCTTCCTTCACAGCACATAGCAGCTCACGATGGAGGGTAGTCTCAGTGGTGAGGAGCAGTAGCATCAGAGCTGCTACAGCTCACGGTCAAGTCTTGTTACAACATCAGCATCTCTTGGTGGTGAGAGCAGAGCTCATGGTGGGGGATATCTACAGTAGTAGCAGCTCACGGTGGTGGGACCAGAGCTCACCGTGTGGAGTTTGAGGTAGCAGCAGTACGCTGCCAAGGTAGAAGCAGCCCATGAAGACAGCAACAGGCTGCCAGCAGCCTTCACTTTGGTGGCAGCAGGTACAGGGAGGTGCAGTATATTAGTAGTGATAAATAATGAGAAGAATGCAACTATGTATTTTCCATAGTTGCAGCCTTCAATCACATTCTTCATTCCATATCATATTGGTTATCAAATTTTGAAGTAAAATCAAACATCCATATCTGATCCATTAAACAATAAAAAAATGAATAGGCCCAACTGCTTATGTCCATCGGGGCTAAGTAGTTAAGCCAGGTTAAAATCTTAGCTCATAGACAGGTTTTATTCCCAGGAATAGTGATGAATATGATTTCAATTTTGCCTATGGGAATCCATCACAGACCAATGCATTCTTCAATTTTAAATCAAAAGAAAAAATAGAACTCCATGCTACAGCATATTGTTTATCAAATTTTGAAGTAAAAACAGATGTCCAGATCTTATCCATTAAGAAAAAATAAGAAAAGGACCACCTCTTTATTTCCTTGGGATCTAAGTGGCTAAACCATGTTGCCAACTTAGCTGATAACTATATTTGATTCCTAAGAACAGTGATGTATCTGATTTCAAATTTGCCTATAGGCAGTACCCATAGGGTTGTAAGTAACAGTGCTATGCAAAAATTTAGAAAAATTAGACGACAACAGTATTATGTTTTGATTCAACATTAAAATCGGAAGCAGCCTAGAACAGTAACTAGCATGGTCAATGAGCTTGATACAATTAGGCATGTGTACTAGAAGCTGGAAGACAATCATGCCCTGAAATTCAATCCAAAAATAGCAGGTAAAGGTGGTACACACTACAACACTGAAGAAAAATCACTGTCATATGGAGAATGAATTGGAGTAAACCTGAATCATGGTGTGCAGCATGGTACCCTAGTTCAAGCTTGAAGCTGTTCCTAGCAAGGGAATTTGGAACTTTGAAATCGAGATGGCTCCTTACCTTCCTCAGGTGAATTCAATAGTCATGGTTAAATTAGGATATGCGGCTTCGACTGAAGAGGATTTTGTTGGAGTTAACTTGTTAAGTGCTAGTGGTGTAGAGTCTTAAGGAAATTTCTAGGCCCCCTCAAAGCAAATATAATTTTATGGCTTGTCTTGGAAAACAAAGTTTTAACATGGGATAACAGTTTAAAGTGCAGATGGACAGGGCCAAACAGGTGTAGACTTTGTGAGCAGGATGCGAAATCAGTCTTTTATCTTTTTTGTGGCATGTAGTTACACCAGGGAAGTTTGGAAGGATGTTGATTTGGAGTTTAAGGTGAAGGCTAGCTGGAACAAAAAATCAATTGAAGGTTGTTTACATGAGTGTATTATGGACAGGGTCGTTAAAAACTTAAAAGCATTACCATGTCAATTCGTGTACTGGACATGGTAGTCTCATAATATGAAAATATTGTATTTACCAACATGTTCATGTTAGCAATCAATGAGGCAATGTCGCAAGCCCTAATGAGCTCAACTAAGCACCATCCTTAATGGTTGATGAGCACCTAGGTGTCTAATGAATGAAATTTTGTGCTATGATTTATGTCACTAAACAACAAGTTCCAAAACATAAGCTCAAACTATAATATCAGAACACAAATATTTGGATCTATTTTTCATAAAATAACCTCCAAATGAAAACAAATACAAATAAACTAAATTTATCAAGAAGCTTATATATAATAGAGTCCAACAAGATTGAGATAGTCTTATTAATGTATTAGCTAGAAATTAGTTGATGAGCCATTTTATTCAGTTTATTTGGCCTAAAGAACATACTGAATTATATTTGAAAAATAATTTCCTTCCAGCTAGAAAAACACCACACTATGACATGGAAAACCATGCAAACAGTACCTAAGATTAGAAAACACAAGGCAGAAACAACTAGAGATAAAAATATAATCATCCCTATCCTATGATCTAACAGCAAAAGTTGCAACTTTCCATGATAATGTTCCGGGTTCAAACCCAACAGTCACAACCCCTGCGATAATGCAGATGAGCACATCTTTCAGCACTGTGGCTATGGTCATGTAGTAATATTGTTTTTGTCATAATGTGGAGATGGTGTTAATAATGGGACTCATGCTAACATGGCCTTCGCCAATGGGATAAAATCAGGGTAAAACTGATGAAAAAGAAACCACTTGGTGGAGGGTCTTCTGGATGTAAAATTTTATAGTCTAAAGAGTTATGTACCTACTCCAATCACGAGGAATTTACTGATGAAAGAAAAAGAAGAAAGAAGCTCCACAGAAGCTAAACACACAAGACATTCCATCACAAGAAATGAAGATAACTGAATAATGAAGCATCCTTGACTGCTTGTGCTCCATTTGGTAATAGATATTAAAGAGGAAATATTCAGACAATCTCAATAAGCTATTGCACGAATCCAAACTAGTTATTCTGCTTAGGTTCTTTGACATCTATGAACTGAATATGACCTCTTCAATTAAAATCGAAAGTTCAAAAAAATATGAATTTATTCAGAATTTAACAAAATATTTGATCAAGGATGTTAAGTTTTCACGATCAGGCCTCAAGAGAGTAAGAAGAATCCATCCACATACCTTTGGTTCCTTCCTCTTCTTGTCGAGCTTCTCCTGCTTGGCCTTGGCACGCTGTTCCTTGGCCAAGAGTGTCATTCGGCTTGCAGTTTTCGCATGTGGGTTGAGCTTTAGAAGAGCACCCAAGTTCTTAAGCGGATTCTTCTTGAGCGGCTTATGGTGGATTTCCCCATTGATGGGTTTCACAACAGACTGAATTTCATCAGAATTCACAATCCTTGCCAAATCGTAATTAACCATCTTCGCACGAGGCAGAACATATCCCTTCTTCTGCAGGGACTCCTTCTCAAAGCCTCCAAAAGTTCTATCAAGCTTCTCAAAAGCAGACTTCGTCCAAATAATAAAACGACCCAAATACCCATCGGGTGGAAGCTTCAGTAAATTCAATCTATCGACACAAGCAATCTCCACACCCAGAATATTCCTAAAAGCCTTAACAAGATTGGCCCCTTCAGTGGCATAAACAATCAGAGGACCCTTGCGTGAAATGTAACGTCTGTTCCTCATCTTACCCTTACCGGCACGAATAGTGCGACTCTTCTTGGCCTTTTCCACATCAGAAAAATCCCCCACCTTCTTCAAAACCTTCAGAGCAGTGGAATTTTTCTCAACTCCTTCGACACCATCACTAAGAACGAGAGGAAGCTCTAGGACGGACTCGATCCTGTGACCTCGGGCCATGACGAGGGCAGGGATTGCAGAGGCATCCAGGGAAGATACCACTACGTGTATTTTTTGGTTTAATTTATGAGATGGGTATGATCACTATCCAAATCCATTTTATTTTCCAATTCAGTAATATGAAAATCATAAGCCACATCTGCCTGATCCTCATCTGCACGGGTATAGAGCACAAACACATGCTTATTCTTGTCACTCAAATTGTGCAAATGAATTGGGCAATGGCTATCTACAACAAAAAACTTTACATTACGACCCAACTTCAACAACCTCCTCAAATCCTTAGAGCATCCCCAATTGATCAGCAGCACAGTCACGGTCTGGTAATCTGAATGGAGGTTACGGCCTGCAACTCCATCCATGTCACCAAAGCCATACACTGGATAGCATGAATACCTCAGGGAATCAGATGCCAGAATATGAGTGGCTATCTTTAGTGCACAAAGAGAATCAACATCAGTTGCTGATGGGAAAATCAATACAAGAGAAGAGGAGGAAGCATTTGCAGCATCCTTCAGGTGAGTGTAAAAGCTCTTTACACTTGACTCTCTCACCATGACTTTCTCCGAAGCTTCTGATAAATAACCGTCTTCGAATTTCTGGCATCCACCACTCTCCAAATAATTGTACCCTCGGTGCGTTCCCCAGAGACACTAGAACCCCGAAACGAAAGCACCGCACGATCTTGCTTCTAATCATACCCTTCCAAAGTATTTTTGCATGAACAATGCCTCAAGAAACCGTAATGCAAATTGTAAAATCTACTTCTTCAGTGCATCCATCTTAGGGTTTTCATAACTTCAAAGCCCCCAAACCCCAAGTGAGTGAAATAAACCTTCAGTTCATGACCTTCATCCATAACCACTAGATTCAACCAAATGGGCTCATTTTCCTTCAACATACAGGCAAAATTCCTTCGCCATTAAAGGAGAAATTCGCCAGGCCTCTTTGCAAAATCATTCTAACCGATCTATGCAGATATGCAAGGTGGATCTAATCCCTTCATAGGAATTAATATCTGCAAAGAGATTTAGCCTTCAGACGACTAAAACATGCAGAGAAACCCTAAATCCTCCTCTCACAATAAATCGTAAGGCAGCATGTTGCATCCTTCCTTACTGCCCAAGCTCTACACAATCCCACATTTCAAAGCTCTAGATCTTTTCTCATTCTGGTGCTTGTCTTCAAACCAAACGAGACCATAAATCTGAAAAATACTTTCTATCCAAGTTCAGGAATGCACAGAAAAGCTTACCTGCATTCGAGAAATCACAGAAACGAAGTCTTCACAAAGGACTTGAGATCATTCCTTCAGATTGAGACTGTGCAGCGCCATGAATGAGTTACCAAGTGGGTCCGAAGATTCGAACACTGTACTTTTGTGGAGCAGAGGTCATGGAGGATGTGTTGTGTCTGAAGCAACGAAAATTATAACTAAAGTTCGGTGTATTTAATGGAGAACTGAGATGAGAATTTTGAATTTTGAAAACGAAGGTACAAATGGAGGGAAGGGAGGGCAGGAGTCAAATTTTGAAATTCGAATAAGCCCGGGCACTTTAAAGGCTCCAACATTGAAGTTTATCCGCTTCTTTTCTTTAGAGGATGATGACGGGTATGCGGGGGTAGACCGTGGAATTTCAAAATAAGGTTATTTGTCAAATTTAAATTTAATAATTTAGATGATTTGGTTAATTGTTATTAGCATTTTAATTTTTTTTTTATGATGGGTTTATGTAAATATTTGTGGAATTTTTATTTTTTTTAAATGATTTGCCCAAATTATCAAAATATTTTATTTTAAACATGATCTAAATCATTCATAAACTATATAAAATCTTTATGAATTTAAATATTATTATAAAATTATTTCCAAACATTTTATGATTGAAAATTTAAGAATTAATGAGATTCTATTAGTTTTTACACTTTAAAAAAATGATGGATCTTTAAAAAAAATCTATTCAATATAAATATAAATTATGGATCTTGGTTGAGTTAATGCTCTAGAGCCCTTGAAGTAGAGCATATGCCTTTGCTTGATTGTTCGTAGATATTACTTTCATAATCCTCTCAACACATTTTCCACCTTGGAGCTGGGTCTATGAATCCATCGGGGAGATGGGTTAATTCTCAGACTCCATAGGCTCATACATGAATAATAGAGATGGTACCGTCGCTATAGAGATGGTCAGGCATGGATACAGAGACGTCTAAGAGTCCAGGTGTGGATACAACAATGGCTAGGCGTGGATACAATGACGCCTCGTTACTGTTACACTGGATTTTACACCAAAAAGTAAGAAACATGGAAAACCTCCATGGAAAAATAGTTTGTTATTGTTTATAGAAGTTTCAAAAGTATCCCTATTGGTTCACTACTTGTTCTGGATGACTGATGGTATATGTCTCCATGAAGTCCCTTCATGTTGCGTGGTGACTTCCTCGATTTTTCGAGACATTGATGTTGGGGTAGTACTTTGAGGTGGGTCTTACAGAATTTCTTGGAGATAAATGCATCCTCCATTAAATGACTTTGCTATCTTAAACATCCATTCTTATAGAAATTACATCTCCCCGACGATTCATTGCATCTATTTGAGCTTGCTCTTCTCTATAGATTTGAACGATGAGTTGTTATTGTTGCCACATGTGTTTTGTGCAACAACTTCAAGCATCGAGCTATTGACTCATCAACCGTGCGAGCTCCATTGACCATTCAATTAATGTTACATAACGATGTGCGGGCTCCATCAACCATTCAACCAAAAGTTGTTTGATAGTGCACAGAGTCACATTGTATCGTTTTGTGCGGGCTCATGATTATGATTGGAGACTAGTCCTTGGAGGGTGCACAAAATGGTACATTGTGCAGCCCCCTCGCAATGCCAAGAGTCAAGAACATGATCTGTGCACAAAACTAAACTCGTTGTCCCATGTGCAAGCTTGAATCTACATGTGACGATACACATTTTATGGTTGCACCATGGTATTGTGGGCTCATCATATACACATTGGCCAGTGCAAAGGCGATTTGTGAGAGCTCACCATCATAATATGTGACCGGTCTTAAGAGGGTGCACAAACTTTGCTTCGTACTTTGTGCAAGCTCTTGTCACATGATGTTGCAAATAAGACTGGATGCACAAAACGTATGATATACCATATGATATAACCCATGTAACATTTCACCATTTTTCACCGCTTTTCATATGCCATTTCTGATATGTTACCCTTATGTATAAAGCTGTTGCAACATGACGAGCCACAATTTTTTTGGTTAACACACACCGTATATATATATATATATGATATATAATATATATTCATGGAACATGCAACATTGGCATAACTATAAATGAGAAATAGATCATACCCATTTCATATTATGAGACTACCATGTTCCACCTGCAGTCATAGCTCACCTTATAATCAGACAAATGAAGGAATATGAGAGTTGTCTAAAAGACAAAAAGCACACAGATTTGGTAATGCCAGAGATAAATTTTGAAATCCTATGGGGACACTTCAATGGAGCAAGCCAGGGTCACCCGACTATGTGCGGTGCAGGTGTGGTGTTACATGTTAACAGCAGATCATATTTTTTCTTAAAATATGCAGCAGGAAGGGGCTCAAACACCCGCATAGAGTTATAGGCATTATGGATTTTGTTGAGAAGTGCTCGTCAAAATGGGTGTAAGAAGTTATAGGTGCTCGGAGACTCTAAGGTAGTCATTGATTAGCCAAATAAAAAGACTAGAATTGAGATTATTGGTATGTGATCTCTGTTGTCTCTTGTGGATGAGGAAATTTCCATGTTCGAGTGGATATATTTTCACCATATTTCCAGAGAGCTTAATCGTGAAGCAGATGCTTTATCAAAGCAAGCTCTTCTCCTCAATGAAGGAACTCCGATCGAATATGAATATAAGGATGGGAAATCAATCATTCAATTTGCTTTACCTGTAAAATTGAGGGCACTATAGTTCTCGAGTAGCACCATCTCCCCATGGATGGCAACAATGTCTCTGCGGATCTTCACTATTTTAGTTGAATTCATACAACTAAAACCATAAATCTAAAAAGATACTTTCAATCCAAGTTCAAGAATGCAAAGAAGAGCTTACCTGCATTCGAAAAATCATAGAAATAAAGTCTTCACAATGGACTTGAGATCATTCCTTTAGATCAAGACTGGGGAGCACGTTCAAAACGAGTTGCGAAGTGGGTCCGGATATTCGAACACTATACCTATGTAGAGCGGAGGTCATGGAGGATGTGTTATGTCTGAAGCAGCGAAACGTATAACTGGAGTTCGGTATATTTCATGGAGAACTGAAATGTGAAATGTGAATTTTGAAATGGAAGATACAAATGGAGGGAAGAGAGGGTAGTAGTCAAATTTTGAAATTCGAATAAGCGCGGGCACTTAAAAGTCCAACTTTGAAGTTTATCCATTTCTTTCCCTCAAATAATATTTGAGGTTTCTATTGTGACCTTTTTTTTTAAATATATGTGATTTTGTCAAAGGAAAGGATATGGTGGTATATGGTGGTATGTTGGTGTGCAACATGGATATCATTTTATCAACTTAGGTTTAATGAGGCATGTTTTGTTTGGATGTCCCGTTAACACAAGAAAGTGGTTATGGGTGAAATTTGAAATAATTTTATTTGTCAAATTTAAATTTAAGAATTTAGATAATTTTGTTAATGGTAATGAACATTTAATTCTTAATTCTTTGATACTGGGTTTCTGTAAATATTTGTTGAATTTTTTTTTTAATGATTTGCCCAAATTTTAGGAAATCAAAATATTTTACTTTAAACATCATCTAAATCATCCATAAACTATATAAAATCCTTACAAACTTGAATATTATTACAAAATTATTGCTAAACATTTTATGGTTGGAAATTTAAGAATTAATAAGATCCATGAAGTTTTTACACATAAAAAAAAAATTATGGATCCTTAAAATTTTCTTATTCAATATAAATATGAATGTTAATTTGTTAAAACATTGAAATATAGTTTATATCGATTACATTTACATTCAACATTGAAATTGAAATCCGATAACTTATTTGTTGACTATATTTGTTTGTTGGGTCATGGTTGGGCCATGGCTAATTCATTTCAAATGACAAGTCACAAATATAAAAAAAACATGAGTGATGTCAATGAGTCGATTCCATATTTATTGATTGATTGTAGGTTAGTGGAGTGGAGCTATCGTCACTACAAAATGGGTTATCCATTATAATACAAGTTTATCCTTAAATTCTATGTAAGAATATTAGCATTCTATCTAATTGGTTTAAGGAATTTTTACATTCCCATGATGTTGTCAAGTCCAAACGTATCTAATGAATAAATTCACACCCTATATATATAATGAAATCAATGTGTTCGTCCAAATATTTGTCAATTTCAACAACTACAAAAACATATCACCAACATGAAGTTCCAATTAACTTTAGTGACTAGTATCAATGCCATGTGTATCTTCATCTCTAAGTTAATATAAAAGTTACTCGAGAATCCAATATTATTTTTTTAATTCATTTTCATTCTCCCTAGCTTTTGAGGGAAAAGCCAAGATTATTGTTTTAATGTCATATCCCAATGCTATTGTTTTAATGTCATCTCCATTGTCTCTTATGTTGGGAATCGGACAATACCAACAAGCATGCTTACTTATATTGCTAATGAAGGGAACATGTACAAGTCCAAGGGGGCAATGAGAAAAAAGGAAAAATAATCACCTCCAAGCACCATAATAAGGCCTTCCAATGAACCAAAGGAAATCCCAGACCCCACATAAACTACCCAATTCAAAAAACTAAAGCAAGCATTAAAGGTGTGTTCCGCAAACCTTGACAAATTCGAAGTTGAAACCAATGGTGTGCATTGCTCCGCAGCCTTTTCGAATCACAATAGTAATTATCCCACCTTCTTCATAGTAAACGAGCCTTGTGCATTCATAATGAAGTGACAGTGGGAGGGATGGTATGTGAGAATATTTCCTGATACGGTGCCGTCGCTATAGCGACGGTCAGGCGTGGATACAACGATGTCCAAGGCTTTAGACGTGGATACAGTGACGACTAAGAGTCCCGGCGTGGATACAGCGATGACTAGGCATGGATACAGCGACGCCTCGTTCCTGTTACATCGGATTTTACACCAAAAAGTAAGAAACGTGGAAAACCTCAGTGAAACACAAGCCCTCTCATATTCGACTCTCATTATCCAAAACAACCAAGAATCGGTCTTCTATTATCTTGCTTTAGAAGGCATCAACCTTGCGGAAAAATGTTAAATATTCAGAAAGTTACTTTCAACCTTCAATATGATGGCACTGGAGGTGTTGTCATTGACTCTTGGATGACTGTAACATAGACTCCTTGGACATTGGCTCTTTAGAAAATTTAAAGACACAGTGATTACTGTTAAGTATGGTTTGATTTGGTAATGATCAGTTGATACGTATAATGATCACAGAATGGCCGTGGTATTTTCCCCGGCAGAAGGTGGAGATGTTCCAGTTACCATAAATGATCCCAGCTATACCCCAAAGACTTTCCCGGATTATTTTGATGTTTTGATGCTATTATCTTCTAACAAATTAAACTGTATTATTTCTAGAATGAGAAATTCAACTGTATTATTTCTGGAATGGGTTAACGTTTAAGTCTACATTGTTTCTGGACTCGCTAACAAGAGATTAGAGGATTAGAGGATTAACATTACACAATTAGATATTTTATGTGTGTGATTACCTAGCATGTGCTTATTTTATTGCATATGTTTAGATGTAGTATATCTAACTCTATTTCGTAGGGGACATTGACACACTTGAAGGATTTTGAAGTATAATTTTCAAGTTCCTTAATTGTTTGTAATTTGCTCTTTGCTCGAGTGTAAATAGCCTTCACCCTTTCATCTTTCTCTTATATGTTTGTTTCAAAACCTAATTGAAAACTTTAGTTCACCTTAGGTGGTTAATAAAACCTATGACCATTCACATTTGCTTGTCCACCATAAGTAAACTAGGGATACTTAGTAGTATGCATTAAACGTTTAAAGGGTAATAAATCCTAGTTTAACTCGTCTTCCTTTTTTTAAAATTTGTATTGACATTACTTAACGCAAGTAAGACTTGAAAAATCTTACTGGTAGTGTATGAACACTAGCAGTGGAACTAATACCCTTGCAGAACTGTTGGCGCTTTGGGGCCTTCTTCTTTTTGCTAATGTTCGAAATATTGGGCTAAAGCTGATTTTGGGTGACTCTCATACGATCATTGACTGGGCTATGCATCATTAGAAGCTTCAATCATTGGTGCTTCATCCATGGATGGTTCATGTCTGATCCTTGCTTGATCTTCTCTCTCTTCTGCCTTGTCAGCATATCTATCGTGAATTCAATTCCCAGGCGGACAGTCTGTCCAAACGTGGGATTGATATGCCTCCGGGAGTGATTTGTTGGCAGGAGATAATTTCCAGTGTGATTATCGTTGATGGATCTCTGTCCTGTACATGAGACTACTTGTGTTTGTTTTGGATGCTTTTGATAACTATTTTGATGAAGGTCATGGCTGGTTTTTAATATTTGTTGGTCAACTTTCTTACTGGACACTCCATGCTCAACTTTATGACTCCGTGGATCCTTCGGACTGTAGAACACCTATTTTGTGGTCTGTGTATTGTCTTTATGGCTTATGCTTTTTGATGGTAATCATGCTGACTTGGCTATGTTTCTGATTTGATTAATATGTACTCGATCTGTTTTTGGGATGCACACTGCGCAATCTCTCTTTGTAAAGTTTATATTAAGTGTTTATTTTCGATAGAGCTTTATCTTAATATAAAGTTGTCCTTTCCTTGTGAAAAAAAAGAATACTCAACATTTATCCTAATCTACATCCTTAAACCTCGTAAATCTACCCTCTTATTTTAATTCACCTATTGTCCTATTTTGCTTTAACCTTAATTTAATCTCAATGCCCACACAATAAACCTTTTAAATTTAATCAATATAGTGCACTGTTTTTTTCTTTCTTTAACCTCTCTACTTCCTTTAGGTGCGTGGTGCCCGGCTCTAACCATTACGCTAAAGAAATCATCACTAAACAAATTATCACCAAAACCCTAGGGCTAATAAAAGGTATCTAGCGTCAATACATGTGACCGTGCTCCTAATTTTAAGTCAGGCAAATATACAAGTTTCCAATCATCAAAATGAAAACCCTAGCTCTACAGTTCAACTCCTCTTTTGTCTACTCTATTGGAGAAACCCTACCAGGGGATTGTTTTATGCATATAGGATCATTTATGCACCGAGGGTTTCAGATAGGAGGAGGCTTCCATCGTAGGTAGGTTTTCATTCACCATTAATAGTAGCAAAGCATCAATGGCGGCCACCGCAGCAGCTCATCCTCTGGTCTCAGTGCTGAATGTGGAAAGCGAAGGCGCAGAAGGGAGCAGCGACACCGTTCCCCTTCCGAACGTGCTGAAGGCATGCATCAGGCCCGCCATTGTATAATTTGTGCACGCAAACATGGAAAAAAATAAACGCCAACCCTATGCCGTTAGCAAGAAGGCCGGTCATCAAAATTTCGCAGAGTCATGGGGAACGGGGCGAGCGGTTTCCTGAATCCCCTGTATCGCTGGAGGCGGAACGCATAGAGATGGCCAGGGAGCCTTTGGTAATATGTGCCGTGGCGGCCCAATGTTCGCCCCCACGAAAATCTGGCGAAAATGGTGCGAATTTTTCCACGGAGGTTTTCCACGTTTCTTACTTTTTGGTGTAAAATCCGATGTAACAGGAACGAGGCGTCGTTGTATCCACGCCTAGCCGTCGCTGTATCCACGCCTAGCCGTCTATGTATCCATGCCTGGACTCTTAGACATCTCTGTATCCACGCCTAAACTCTTGGACGTCTCTGTATCCACGCCTGACCGTCTCTATTATTCATGTATGAGCCTATGGAGTCTGAGAATTAACCCATCTCCCCGATGGATTCATGGACCCAGCTCCAAGGTGGCAACTGTGTTGAGAGGATTATGAACGTAATATCTACGAACAATCAAGCAAAGGCATATGCTCTACTTCAAGGGCTCTAGAGCATTGACTCAACCAAGATCCATAATTTATATTTATATTGAATAGATTTTTTTTAAAGATCCATAATTTTTTTAAAGTGTAAAAACTAAGAGAATCTCATTAATTCTTAAATTTTCATTCATAAAATATTTGGCAATAATTTTATAATAATATTTAAATTCATAAAGATTTTATATAGTTTATGAATGATTTAGATCATGTTTAAAATAAAATATTTTGATAATTTGGGCAAATCATTTAAAAAAAATAAAAATTACACAAATATTTACATAAACCCATCATAAAAAAAAATTTAAAATGCTAATAACAATTAACCAAATCATCTAAATTATTAAATTTAAATTTGACAAATAACCTTATTTTGAAATTCCACGGTCCACCCCCGCGTACCCGTCATCAGCCTCTAAAGAAAAGAAGCGGATAAACTTCAATGTTGGAGCCTTTAAAAGTGCCCGGGCTTATTCGAATTTCAAAATTTGACTCCTGCCCTGCCTTCCCTCCATTTGTACCTTCGTTTTCAAAATTCAAAATTCACATTTCAGTTCTCCATGAAATACACCGAACTTCAGTTATACTTTTCGTTGCTTTAGACACAACACATCCTCCATGACCTCCGCTCCACAAAAGTACAGTGTTCGAATCTTCGGACCCACTTGGTAACTTGTTCATGGCGCTACATAGTCTCAATCTGAAGGAATGATCTCAAGTCCTTTGTGAAGACTTCGTTTCTGTGATTTCTCGGATGCAGGTAAGCTTTTCTGTGCGTTCCTGAACTTGGATAGAAAGTATTTTTCAGATTTATGGTCTCGTTTGGTTTGAAGACAAGCACCAGAATGAGAAAAGATCTGGAGCTTTGAAATGTGGGATTGTGTAGAGCTTGGGAAGTAAGGAAGGATGCAGCATGCTGCCTTAAGATTTACTGTGAGAGGAGGATTTAGGGTTTCTCTGCACGTTTTAGTCGTCTGAAGGCTAAATCTCTTTGTAGATATTAATGCCTGTGAAGGGCTTAGATCCACCTTGCAGATCTGCACAGATCAGTTAGAATGATTTTGCAAAGAGGCCTGGCGAATTTCGCCTTTAATGGCGAAGGAATTTTGCCTGTATGTTGAAGGAAAATGAGCCCATTTGGTTGAATCTGGTGGTTATGGATGAAGGTCATGAACTGAAGGTTTATTTCGCTGACTTGGGGTTTGGGGGCTTTGAAGTTTTGAAAACCCTAAGATGGATGCACTGAAGAAGTAGATTTTGCAATTTGCATTACGATTTGTTGAGGCATTGTTCATGCAAAAATACTTTGGAAGGGTATGATTAGAAGCAAGATCGTGGGGTGCTTTCGTTTCGGGGTTCTAGTGTCTCTGGGGAACGCACTGAGGGTACAATTATTTGGAGAGTGGTGGATGCCAGAAATTCAAAGATGGTTATTTATCAGAAGCTTCGGAGAAAGTCATGGTGAGAGAGTCAAGTGTAAAGAGCTTTTACACTCACCTGAAGGATGCTGCAAATGATTCCTCCTCTTCTCCTATATTGATTTTCCCATCAGCAACTGACGCTGATTCTCTTTGTGCACTAAATATAGCCACTCATATTCTGGCATCTGATTCCCTGAGGTATTCATGCTATCCAGTGTCTGGCTTTGGTGATATGGATGGAGTTGTAGGCCATAATCTCCAGTCAGATGACCAGGCCCTGACTGTGCTGCTGATCAATTGGGGATGCTCTAAGGATTTGAGGAGGTTGTTGAAGTTGGGTCATAATGTAAAGGTTTTTGTTGTAGATATCCATCGCCCAATTCATTTGCACAATTTGAGTGACGAGAATAAGCATGTGTTTGTGCTCTACACCCATGCAGATGAGGATCAGGTGGATGTGGCTTATGATTTTCATATTACTGAATTGGCAAATAAAATGGATTTGGATAGTGATCATACCCATATCATAACTTAAACCAGAAAAGACATGTGGTGGTATCTTCCCTGGTTTCCTCTGCAATCCCCACCCTCATCATGGCCCGAGGTCACAGGATCGAGTCCGTCTCGGAGCTTCCTCTCATTCTCAGTGGTGGTGTCGAAGGAGTTGAGAAAACTTCCGCTGCTCTGAAGGTTTTGAAGAAGGTGGGGGATTTTATTGATGCGGAAAAGGCCAAGAAGAGTCGCAGTATTCGTGCCGGTAAGTGTAAGATGAGGAATAGATGTTACGTTTCACGCAAGGGTCCTCTGATTGTTTATGCCACTGAAGGGGCCAAGCTTTTTAGGGCTTTTAGGAATGTTCTGGGTGTGAAGATTGCTTGTGTCGATAGATTGAATTTGTTGGAGCTTGCACCCGGTGGGCATTTGGTTCGTTTTATTATTTGGACGAAGTCTGCTTTTGAGAAGCTTGATAGCACTTTTGGAGGCTTTGAGAAGGAGTCCCTGCAGAAGAAGGGATATGTTCTGCCTCGTGCGAAGATGGTTAATTCCGATTTGGCAAGGATTGTGAATTCTGATGAAATTCATTCTATTATGAAACCCATCAATAGGGAAATCCACTGTAAGCCACTCAAGAAGAATCCTCTTAAGAACTTGGGTGCTCTTCTGAAGCTCAACCCACATGCGGAAACTGCAAGGCGAATGAAACTCTTGGCCGAGGAACGGCATGCCAAGGCCAAGCAGGAGAAGCTCGATAAGAAGAGGAAGGAACCAAAGGTATGTGGATGGATTCTTCTTACTCTCTTGAGGCCCGATCATGAAAACTTAACATCCTTGATCAAATATTTTGTTAAATTCTGAATAAATTCATATTTTTTTGAAATTTCGATTTTAATTGAAGAGGTCATATTCAATTCGTAGATCTCAAAGAACCTAAGCAGAATAACTAGTTTGGATTCATGCAATAGCTTATTGAGATTGTCTGAATCTTTCCTCTTTAATATCTATTACCAAATGGAGCACAAGCGGTCAAGGATGCTTCATTATTCAGTTATCTTCATTTCTTATGATGGAATGTCTTGTGTGTTTAGCTTCCGTGGAGCTTCTTTCTTCTTTTTCTTTCATCAGTAAATTCCTCGTGATTGGAGTAGGTACATAACTCTTTAGACTATAAAATTTTACATCCAGAAGACCCTCCACCAAGTGGTTTCTTTTTCATCAGTTTTACCCTAATTTTATCCCATTGGCGAAGGCCATGTTAGCATGAGTCCCATTATTAACACCATCTCCACATTATGACAAAAACAATATTACTACATGAGGACAGCCACAGTGCTGAAAGATGTGCTCATCTACATTATCGCAGGGGTTGTGCCTGTTGGGTTTGAACCCGAAACATTATCATGGCAAGTTGCAACTTTTGCTATTAGATCATAGGCTAGGGATGATTATATTTTTATGTCTAGTTGTTTCTGCCTTGTGTTTTCTAATCTTAGGTACTGTTTGCATGGTTTTCCATGTCATGGTGTGGTGTTTTTCTAGCTGGAAGGAAATTATTTTTCAAATATGATTCAGTATGTTCTTTAGGCCAAATAAACTGAATAAAATGGCTCACCAACTTATTTCTAGCTAATACAATAATAAGACTATCTCAATCTTGTTAGACTCTATTATATATAAGCTTCTTGATAAATGTAGTGTATTTGTATTTGTTTTCATTTGGAGGTTATTTTATGAAAATTAGATCCAAATAATTGTGTTCTAATATTATAGTTTGAGCTTATGTTTTGGAACTTGTTGTTTAGTGACATAAATCATAGCGCAAAAGTTAATTCATTGGACACCTAGGTGCTCACCAACCATTAAGGATGGTGCTTAGTTGAGCTCATTAGGGCTTGCGACATTGCCTCATCGATTGCTAACATGAACATGTTGGTAAATACAATATTTTCACATTATGAGACTACAATATGAACTTGTTGTTTAGTGAAATAAATCATAGCGCAAAAGTTCATTCATTAGACACCTAGGTGCTCATCAACCATTAAGGATGGTGCTTAGTTGAGCTCATTAGGGCTTGCGACATTGCCTCATCGATTGCTAACATGAACATGTTGGTAAATACAATATAGGAGGATAAACATTATGCATTGTATTATACACCATAGTGAAAATGTACAATACACATCACAATGCAAATATGAAAAGGGTGGGCTTCTACATTTGTTTATTATTTTCTACATGTAATACACCAGTTTCATCGTATTATATGAAACATACAAAACATATAAGTCTATGATGTGAACTCAATCCAACAACATTTTTATGTCAAAACTTTAATAAAGAAACATCATATTTATAATTTGTGTTCTAATATTCTAGTTTAAGTTTTAGTACTCTATAAGTTATTGATATAAAGCATTAATCAAAAGCTCACTCATTCGTTATTAATTTGCACCTGGGTTCCTGTCAACTATTCAAGGATGTTGCTCAAATGAGCTCATTAGGGGGTTGTGACACTACGTAGTCATCGATTGTTAACAATAGTATGTTAGTAAATGTGATAGAGGAGGATAAACATGATGCAATATATTATTCATCATGATGAAACGATACAATACACATCATAATTCAAAAAAAGGGGGTTTTCTTCTACATTCCATATGATTTATGGTAGTTTCAAGCAAATTTGTTGGTTGTAATCCATGAAGTCATTAAATCATCAATCTATATCTTCCTTTGTGCTAGTCACTAGGTCCAAGTATTAAGGGCCTTGCCCCTTTTTAACTTGCATACATGCATGACCTCCATCTATTCTGTTGACCTATTCTTGGATCTTCCTCCACCTCCTTTGTGCCTTATCTCTTACTACTGTTGATGTATATGTAACTTCGGAATGTATTCTTCTATGTATCTTATGTATTGTTACCCGATGTTTATTCCGAGATGTTTATATTATGTATTTGAGTCATGTGGTTATGCCCCGATGTTCTGATCGGGAGGATTAATAATGTAATCAAGTCATGTCAAGTCATTAGGTAAGTCCCCACAATTTCAGGGCACTTGAGTTATTATACACTAATTAAGGTGTAGGCTCGAGTAGTAATTATTAGGGTTGAGCCTATGTGTGAAATGGCAACTTAAGTGAATGGACTAATATAAATAGAAAGTGTGTGTCTCTCTATTTATCGCTTGTAAATTACATCACTTGCTCTCTCAAGTGTGGCGCACCTTTGGAGAAGGAAATACTTTGGCTTGACAAAAGACAGAAGGCTGCTGTTGTGTTGGGAGGTCATCTTACTATTTTGGGATCTCATCTTGTGGTGATACTATCTTAGAGGAAGTTGAGGGGTTTTCTCCATTTATGGTTTCCCCTCCTAAAATATTTGTGTATCTTGTATCTTGTGATGTGCTTATGTGATTGCTGTACTTGTTATTCTCTCAGTGAAAAGATCTTAACATATTGCTAGATTAAATGTTGAAAAACTAACATGGTATCAGAGCTAACTTGAGAAGAAGACACTGTGCAGCTGTGGAGGCTAGGGCTTCCTTGTTTGTGGATATTTCTCCACTAATTTTCAGAAAAAGTAAGGTGGACTTACTATCCTCCCTAGGGCGCATCTTTCTGTCGAAACAGAATTCAATTCGGAGGATTTTCAGTTTTGGACCTGTCACTGGGGTCGAAAATTAGGGATTTTTATTGAAGAGGAATTTTTCAGTGAGCCCAGGCTTGTATTGTTCTCCTCCCCAAAATCGAAGTTAGGAACAAGTTTGAAGGCATTTGGGTGGATATAACTCCGGAAAAGCAAAACCCTAGTTGCTCCTGAACCAGCTCTGCAGGATTTCAGCTCAAGTTTCAGATTTGACATCTTGAACCTGGTAAGATCTAAAATCTCTTGTATTTCTATTTTGAGGTTCTTATTTAAAGATGTCTCATCATACCAAGCTTGATGAAAAGCTTGAGGGGGCTGATAACTTCTGAGCTTGGAAGTATAGGATCTCCCTGGTCCTGGAAGAGAATGAACTAGACTCCTACATCCATGAGGAGGTTCCAGCTCCAGAGGGAGATGAGGAAAAGGCTCTTCATAAGAAGAAGATGGTTATGGAAAAGGGAATCATTGCTGATTCTATCAAGGATCATCTTATTCCTCAGGTGTCCTCTCTCAAGACACCTAAAGCTATGTTTGATGCCCTAACCAAATTGTTTGAAGGAAAGAACATCAATCGGAAGATGACCCTGAGAAACCAGCTGAAGAATGTGAAGATTCAGAATGTGGAAACTATCTAGTCATACTTCACAAGAGTTTATCAAATCAAGGAACAATTAGAAGATGTTGATGAAGAAGTGGAAAATGCAAAGATTGTCATGACTACATTGAATGGCCTCCCTAGGTCATGGGATGCTTTCATTCAAGGAATCTGTGCTAGAAAGAAGTTGATCAAATTCAGCAGATTATGGGAAGAATGTTCTCAAGAAGAAGATCGAATAGCAGCCTGGGAAGAGAAGATGGGAAGTGAATATCAAGCCCTCACAGCTCACTCAAAGAAGGAAAGAAGAAAACCTTATAAAGGTAAGAGCTCTCACTCTAAAAGAGATCTATCTAGAATTAGATGTTATACATGTGATGAAAAGGGACACTTTGCTAAAGATTGTCCTAAGAGCAAGAACCACTCTCGCAAGAAGAAGGGGAGAAAAAGAAGACATCATGCCCACGCTGCAGAGGATGATGAACCATCCAAGAAGAGATCCAGATATGAAAGTGAAGATTCTTCAAGCGAGGATGAATATGTTTTGATATCAGCTCTCACAGGTAACATTACTCATGGCAGTGATGATTGGCTTATAGATAGTGGAGCCTCCAAACATATGACAGGGTTCAAGGAATCTTTTGTGAGACTATCAGAACATGAATCACCTCACAAGGTGAAATTAGGAGACGACTACCAATATCCAATAAAAGGTAGTGGGGAATCTTCTTACAAGCTGGACTCTGGTAAGTCTCTAACAATGAAAGAAGTATTGTTTGTTCTAGGACTTAAGAAGAATCTTCTATCCATTTCAGCATTGGATGCAAAAGGAATGCGGGTTGCATTCATAGATGGTCAAGTCATCATGTGGCCTAAAGGAAAGACTATCGATGATGCGATAGTGATTGGAGAACAAGAAGGAGGCTTGTACAAATTGAAGGGCCATCCAGAACAAGCCTTGATCCATGATTCAGTAGAGCCAAATGAACTTTGGCATAGAAGGCTTGCACATGTGAATTACAGAGCACTACCCATTGCAAGCAAAGCTATTGAAGGTCTTCCAGAATTCCAAGCAAAGCATGATGGAGTTTGCAAAGGATGTGCGAAAGGGAAGAATACAAAGAAGACATTTCCTAGCAGCGAAAGCAAAGCAAAAGGCATTCTAGAGATCATCCATTCTGATGTATGCGGTCCAATGTCATCAAACTCACTAAGCGGGTATGCATACTATGTTTCTTTTATTGATGATTTTTCTAGAAAGACATGGATTTATTTTATGAAGAACAAAGATGAAGTATTTAGAAAGTTCAAGGAATTCAAATCCTTGATCGAGAACCACACTGAAAAGAATATCAAGACCATTAGATCAGATAATGGTGGAGAATTCACTTCAAATGAATTCAAGGATCTATGCAAAGAATCAGGGATTAATAGGGAGTTGTCCACTCCTTATAATCCACAGCAGAATGGGGTTGTAGAACAGAAGAACAGAACTATCATGGAAGCTGCAAGAGCTATGCTTCATGATCAAGATCTACCTATGCATCTTTGGGCTGAAGCTGCTAGAACAGAAGTGTATGTACAGAACCGTACTCCACCTAGAGTGCTCGAGAACAAGAATCCTGAAGAAGTCTTCTCCGGAAAGAAACCAGAAGTCAGCCATCTTAGAATATTCGGCTGTCCAGTGTACATACATATTCCTAAAGAGAAGAGAACAAAATTAGATCCTTGAGGAAAGAAGGGCATATTTGTGGGATAATCTAAAATCTCGAAGGCTTACAGAATCTACTTTCCAGGATACAAGAAAATCGATGTTAGTAGGGATGTAACATTTGATGAAGACACAGCTTGCAACAAATCCAGAAAGAGACCTACTGAAGAACCTGAAGAAGCAGAAGCAGAAGTACCCAGGATCTGTGATACAGTCATGAATGAAGAAGCTCATGAAGAAGATCGAGAATTCGAAGAACCACAAAGACCTGTAGATCCACCATCAGAGAAGAATCCTCATAAGAGGAAACCTACTTGGGTACATGAACTTATCCAAGGTGCGGAAAGATATGGGGCTCCAAAAGAGAATCACAGAGAAAGAAAGAGGACCAGATCAAACTACGGGTATGTAGCCTTACTATGTGATTTCATTGACAAAGAACCTTCCAGTTATGAAGAAGCGGCAGATCAGAAAGAATGGAAGGATGCTATGATTGCAGAATATCAATCGATCATGAAGAATGATGTTTGGGATGTTGTCCCAAGACCAAAAGGGAAGTCAGTTGTCACTTCCAAATGGATCTACAAGATCAAGCACGCTGCGGACGGTAGCATTTAAAAGTACAAGGAAAGATTTGTGACTCGAGGATTCTCTCAGAAAGAGGGAGTAGACTATGAAGAGACCTTTGCACCTGTAGCCAGATACACTTCCATCAGAACAGTCCTTGCTCTAGCTGCAGTGACGAAGTGGAAGATACACCAGATGGATGTCAAGACTGCTTTCTTGAATGGTGTAGTAGAAGAGGAAGTGTATGTAGAACAGCCACTCGGTTTTGAGACACATGACAGAGAGTCTCATGTATGCAGATTGAAGAAAGCCCTGTATGGTTTGAAACAGGCACCCAAGACCTGGTACGGAAGGATTGACAGCTTTCTTTCCAGTTTGGGCTTTACCAAGAGTAAAGCAGATTCCAACCTTTACTACAAGGTTGATGATGGCAACCGAGTGATGCTCCTATTGTATGTAGATGATTTATTTGTGACAGGTACAGATGGGTTGATTGCTGATACGAAGAGAAAGCTTGCTGCTGAGTTTGAGATGAAGGACTTGGGTATGATGCATTACTTTCTAGGTATGGAGGTGTGGCAGAATACAGATGGAATCTTCCTTGGACAAGGGAAGTATGCAGTAGAGATCCTGAAGATATTTGGGATGATGGACTGCAAGGCTATGGCTACACCTATGGCATCGAGCCTGAAGCTATTGAGTAATGCTTCTTCAGAGACGGTTGATGCTACGATGTATCGTCAGATGATTGGGTCATTGATGTACCTGACGAACACGAGACCAGCCATTTGCTTTTCTGTGAACACCTTGAGCTAGTACTTGACAGATCCGAGAAGTGTTCACTTGATTGCTGCAAAGCATATTTTGAGGTACCTGAAGGGTACAATTGATTATGGGCTCAAGTATGATGCGAATCAGAAGATTAACGTGGAGGGTTATGTTGATTCAGATTGGGCAGGCAATGGCATCGACAGGAAGAGTACTTCAGGATGTTGCTTCAGTATGGGATCAGGTGTGATCTCTTGGTTTAGCAGGAAGCAATACTATGTGGCACTGAGCACAACTGAAGCAGAGTATGTCGCAGCTTGTTCAGCTAGTTGTGAGGCAGTATGGTTGCGAAAGCTATTGTCTGATATATTTGATCTATAGTTGGATGCTACTTGTATACACTGTGACAACCAGAGTTGTGTGAAGTTGTCAAAGAATCCATTGTTCCATGACAAGTCGAATCACATCGAGATTAAGTATCACTATATCAGGGATATGGTGCAGAGAGGAGCAGTGAAGCTCCTGTATGTTGCGATAGAGGAACAGATAGCTGATGTATTGACAAAGCCATTGGCTAGACTGAAGTTTGAGTACTTCAGAGAGAGACTTGGTGTTCTCCAGATTGAGGCTTCCTCCTAGAGACAGTGATGAGATCCAGATCCATTCTGACATGGTGAGAGGATTGGTTCCTTCCATGGTCAGATGTAAGGGCTGAGACATTCCATCATGGTGAGAGGATTGGTTCCTTCCATGATTGATATGAGTACTGAGATCTATAGCCATTCTGTCATGGTGAGAGGATTGGTTCCTTCCATGATTGATATGAGTACTGAGATCTATAGCCATTCTGTCATGGTGAGAGGATTGGTTCCTTCCATGTCAGATATGAGTGTTGGCCATTCTGACGAGCAGGTTGGATTTAAGGGCAATTGCCATTCTAGGAATGGAGGCACCTGGTCAGTTACCAGGATGATTCAGTACAGGACTGTATAGCCATTCTGATGTGACAGAGGGATGTGTTCCCACTTGATCAGATGTAAGGGCTGAACCATTCTGTTCATGGCTAAATGATTTGGTTCCTTCCATGTCAGATGTGATTGTTGGCCATTTCGACGAGCAGGTCGGATGTAAGGGCAATTTCCATTCTCTATGAGAGTGGAGGCACCTGGTCAGTTACCAGGTAGCTCTGATATGACTGCTGGGATGTGTTCTCGTAGGATCAGATGTGAGTGCAAGCCTTTCCATCAGTGTGGTTGGATGTGTTCCCCTGTATGGATGTAAGTGCAGAGCCTTTCTGGAGTGACTGTTGCGATGTGTTCTCATAGGACCAGATATAAGTGCTGAGATCTCTTATCACTGTGATAGGATGTGTTCCTGTCTGGATAGGAGTCTTCCATCAGTGTGGTTGGATGTGTTCCCCTGGATGGTTGTGCCTTTCTGAAGAGGAGGTCAGATGTAAGTGCGGAAATCTCTTATCACTATGATAGGATGTGTTCCTGTCTAGATAGGAGTCTCCCATCAGTGTGGTTGGATGTGTTCCCCTGGATGGGATTGTGCCTTTCTGACGAGTAGGTCAGATATAAGTGCAGAGCCATTTCACAGATGGTAGTAGGTGTGTCCTACCATGCTGGTGATTATAAGTGCTGAGCCATTTCACAGATGATAGTAGGTGTGTCCTATCATGCTGGTGAATGTGAGTGCTGGGCCCTTTCTGACGAGCAGGTCAGATATAAGTGTTGGGCGTGCCTTTCTGATGAGCAGGTCAGATATAAGTGCTGGGAGAAGACCTACATGAGGGTAGGCCTACAACCAGCATGAAAAAGGGCTGGCTCTGTAGAAATTCCTATGACGAGATAGTATACACATGATGATGACTAGAGGAGATCCAGATCGAGAGATGATCCAGATCCAGTTATGATGACTCCGAGAGATCCAGATTGAGTGATGATCCAGATCCAGCAGTGGTGATCCAGATCGAGTGATGATCTAGATCCAGTCCAGTGATGTTGATCCATATCGAGTGATGATCTAGATCCAGTGATGCCATTTGATGTTGATCCAGATCGAGTGATGATCCAGATCCAGCAGTGGTGATCCAGATCGAGTGATGATCTAGATCTAGTCCAGTGATGTTGATCCAGATCGAGTGATGATCTAGATCCAGTGATGCCATTTGATGTTGATCCAGATCGAGTGATGATCTAGATCCAATGATGCCATTTGTGTTGATCCAGATCGAGAGATGATCCAGATCCAGATGACTTGAAGATGAAGATGAC
>LPNX010040975.1:45526-101619 GCA_001517045.1 Pseudotsuga menziesii
TGGTATTTCGCCATTTATTATTATTATTCGAGGTATTTCACCATTTTTGTTGTCTTGATGTATAGATTTAATTTATGTTTATAACTATGAATTTGATTGGATATGCTAGTTAGGAATGTTTTCAATCATTAGGAATGTTCAATAAAATGCACTTTAGGAATGCTTTCAATCATTAGGAATGTTCAATAAAATGCACTTTAGGAATGTCACTTAAGACTGTTTTCAATCATTTAGGTGGAATAATATATGATATCTGTAGAATATTCAATAAAATGCACTTTAGGAATTTTTTAAATTGTTAGGAATATTCAATAAAATGCACTTTAGGAAAGTTAGTTATGAATGTTTTCAATCATTTAGGTGGAATAATATATGATATATATAAATTATTCATTAAAATGCACTTTATGAATGTTTTCAATCATTAGGAATGTCCAATAAAATACGCTTTAGGAATTTTAGTTAGGAATGTTTTCATCGATATCATGATTATATTTGTTTAATAATCTTAGTGTGTATAATGCATTTTATAGAGTGCTTCAATTTCAATTAATGAAATTTATAGAGTGCTTCAATTAGAATATATTGACTTTTTATGGTAATCTACCATTTGATTAAAGTCTGTTAATAAAAAAATATTGTATATAACAATAAAAAGAATGAAAAGCCATGTAAGACACAATCAGAATAATGTATTAGAAATATTGATTGAACAAAAGTGAGAAGTTTGGCTATCTACTTGATACATATCACAATGTTACAAAGTTATGACCACATGATACAATTCATCAATCAATTTGATGTACATATGTTCAACAATCTAAGAACAATATATCATATAAGTTACATCAATTTGATATACATACACTCAACAAACTAAGAACAATATAAAATAAGTTTCATCAATTTGATGTACATAAGCTCAACAATGTAAAAACACTATAATATAATTTTCCTCAATTTGATGGACATAAGCTCAACAATGTAAGAACTTGATTTCATATTTAAGTAAAAATTATCAATTTTACATGTACACAAGCTCAACAATCTATCATATTTAAGTTTCAAAGAGGAACATATTTCATGATTTGACAATTTCATAACACGTACTAAAGTGCATAACATTATAATTTCAAGAACAATACATTTTTAAGGAATGCGCTTGAAAATCATCAATACAATCTATCTAACTTATCAGTAATCACTCTATTTGAGTGTCACAATTATAAAACCAATGAAAATGTCCTTCATGTAAAAAATATGTGTCATGTTCAACATGATTCAAATTAGAAATAAGATCATAAAGGAATGTCGTATTCAATTATTCTTTCATGATCAACTTTTGACATCTTCCATATTCTAGCTTTCAATTTTTTATTTGATTTAACTTCTATCAACTTTATGCAAGTTGCACATACCAAATGACTATATTGGAAGCATATGACATCATGTTGATAGTCTTTAAAGTGAATGCCACTTTCAGTTTAATGTGTTTCTTGAAAATAATAACCTTTTAATATTATTGACCCTCTTTCATATATTAAACCTTTCTCATCGTAGTCCTCCAATAATTACATCTCTATCTCTGTGCATCGCATCAAATAATATTTGACATTTTCATTGTTGTCTATGGGTGAAACCACAACAAATACATCTCCTGCACATAATAAAGAACATTGAATTTGTCAAACTCATCTTAATTGATTCCCTCAAATTCTTGGAGACCAACAAACACCTAAAAATTTGAGCTTGTGTTGTCACTTATTCTTTTTCCAGAAATTGTTCATGTTTCTTTTCAGCATGATATTATACAATATGGTAAGGTTTTGTGTTTCCAAATTCTCCTCTATCAACATTCTGTAACATGTCATATTCAATGATTAAGCCACCTATATATATTTCAATTTTAATTTTAATTTAGCGTATTTCAAATATACTTAACTTGAAACATAAAAATATGACTCATAATTATAATTATAATTACATGGTTTAAAATCTTTTAATAACCAATATATATATATACCTCTACTGAATTGAATATTTGCATCGTTTTTTTCTTCTTCAATGTCTCCAACATATTCAACATCTTGATCAACATTAGGACACAAATATGTATCTGCATTTGGAAATTATTTTAAAAAATACAATCATTTACAAAAACTAGTTACTACATTTTAAACAAATTTACAATATTTGTACATACCTAGTTAAATTTCTTCTTGAGTTTCATTTTGAACATTCATATCATCAAAATTTTGATCCAAATCTCTATTTACATCATCATTTGTAATTACATCATCATTAGCGATGTCTTCAATATTTGTAATCTTTTGTTTCTTTTTTCCCTCGTATTTGAGGCTTTGTTTTTCATTATGTAAGGCATTATCTCGAGTGCGATCAAATTTCCTCTTTTGCGCTTTTTTGTTCCCCATAATTATGCAATGTATACCTTCACCTTATAATAAATTTCCCTTGAGAGAATATTAATCATCAAAGAAAAAATTCACCTTAAAAGACTTGTCCATAAACTATTGCTTAAAATAATTAGAAAAAAAAATTCACCATAGAATAAATTGGTGAAGAGTTTTTAAGAAAATCCGTACCATAAAATATTTCCCAGAAACATATTCATTAAAGAAACAAAGTCTCCACCTTATAAGATAATTTCAAAGAACACTTCACAATAAACCTTTTTCCATTAAAAATAACATTTTACCATAAAATGTTTTCCAAAAGAATCTTTACTATCAAAGAAAAGGAGCCTCTATATCAGAAGATAGTTTCTAAGAACATTTTACCATTAAAAATAACATTTTACCATAAAAAATTTCCCAAAAGGATCTTTACTATCAAAGAAAAAGATCCTCCATATTAGAATATAGTTTCTAAGAACATTTTACCATAACAGATTTTTCAAAAGAATGTTTACTATAAAACAAAAAGAGCCTTCATCTTAGAAGATAAGTTTTAAGAACACTTACTAGAAAAATCACTCCTCATCTGTAATTATGTAAAATGTAATATTTTTAAAAATGCAAAAATATGTTTATACATGATTCTTATAAATATGATTCTAATCAGTTTTTTGAAAAAATGCTTCAATCTTTTTCCAGCTGATGAAAAAATTCAAAAAAGGTTTTTTGGCCAAACTATTAATTCAGCCGAACTCTTTTCCAACCATTAAAACTAGATTTTTGCCAAAATCTTTTTCGTCCGTTAAAACTAACTTTCGGCCAAGATTTTATTGTTTTTTGGCCAAAATATTAGTTCAGTCGAAAACATCTAAATTTTTAGAAATGGTATTCCATCCCATTGTTTAATTTTCTTCCAATTTTGAAGAGATTGAATCATATCAACTACTTAGAATTTATCTTCACAAATAATACCATTAGTTGCATAATTCAATCTACTTTCTATAGATACAAATTTTGTTGAATTTGGTGTGATACACTAATTTTATTTATTATATTTCTTAGAAGGTGTCTGGATTGCTTCAAAATTTAATAGAATTCATTGAAATAAAAATTCAATAACTTCTTAAAGACACCATTAAAAAAATTGGAAAAATCATGGTAGAAAACATTGATGTGTTCTCTTAAAACGGGCACTTTCAGTTTTTTTATTTTTAATTGGAAATTAGGGAAGATGTTGTGTCAAAATAAACATGTCAGTTTTCTGCTAGTTTTTCTGATTGGTCCACTTCAAAAAATTCTAATAATTATTGTATGCGGATGTTGGATACAAACTTATAGGCAAATTTTAGTAAAATATGTCTAGATCGTCATAACATATTTTGTTTTTAATTAACAATAGTTTAATAATGCATAAAATGTTGTCTAAAAACATTACTATTTATCATAATTTCATTAATTAATAACATACTATGAAACGCTTGCAAAAATGACATATCAAATGCTAATAAGAAAAATCCAAAAAATAACCAATAGAAATCTAACACAATTCTCTACAAGTTTTGTTTTTCCTACAAAATGAAATTCTAAAAAACAAAATCTATTTTTTCTTTCTTCGAAGCTGACAAACTTGCAAAAACAACACTGCTTTTCTCATAGCCTCCCCAAAATAGACATCCATATTCATGATTTCACCCTTCTCTTCTTCCATAGTAGACTCTTTCTCTCTCTCTCTAGTGCAATACTTGAGTGTAAGATGTGTGTGAATGAGAGAGGCACCTCACCTATTTATATTCATTAGGTGAGTGCCTCAACTAAATAACTAAGTTGGCCAGGTTCCCTAATTAGGGACGACCTACCTTGGGAGACTCAAAATACATTTTATATATTACTTTTGTGGGTACTATTGCCCCTACTTACAACAAAGGTTTTATCTCATGACATGCACATGACCAATTACATCAAGGACATATCCGAATGGATGAATAACATCTCCGAAGGAGAATACAACAAAAGTACAATAAAATGTCTTCATAACTTACAATATTTTAACACTCCCTATTAACTAGGAAGGTATTCTACATCAACAACAACCATCATCACAATTGTACAACTGACTGGTGAACCTCTATATGCCATAGGAAGTTTTGGAGCAACATCATGAATTTTCATAATAAAACTCAATATGAGAATATTGGATCTTCTTCTGCAACCTCAGTATGTAAATACAGAATCATCTTCTATGAGTATTGGATCATATTCCACAACCTCAGTATGTAAGTACTGAATCATCTATGAGTACTGGATCATCTTCTGCAACATCAGTATGTGGAAACTTAATCATATTTTATGAGCACTAGATCATCTTATATATATTGTATCATCTTCTGCAACATCAGTATGTGGATATTGAATCTTATTCTGTAACACCAATATGTGTATACTTAATCATATTTTGCCACATCGGTATGTGAATATTAAACCATCTTCTAGACCTTCTTCTGTAACATCAGTATGTGAGTACTAAATCTTCTTCTGCCACATCAATAGGTGAATATTGAATTTGCTTCTGCAACATCAGTATGTGAAGACTAAAACATCATCTACAACATCAATATGTAAATACTGAAACATCATCATTTTTTTCATCAATATGTAAATATTGAAACATCACCATCTGCATCATTAGTATGTAAATAATAAAACATCAACATTTGCATCATCAGTATGTAAATACTGAAACATCAACATCTCCATCATCAATATGTAAATACTGAAACAACAACAACATCATTATCATGTTAGAGCTTAAATAATTCTATATCACCATCTACATTATAAACATAGAGATGCTGGAACATCATCATCATCATCAACATAAAAATGTTGAGACATCATCATCATCATCAACACAAAGTGTTGTCACTTCAACCACATTAACATTATCAGCACAGGGTGCTAGGACCACAACCATATCAACATTATCAACACAAGGTGTTGGGACCATAACCACATAATCAATATCAACATACAAATGTTGAAGCAAAATCATTATCAACATCAGTATATAAATACTAAAATTACCTCACCATCAACACTATAGAAATATTGAAACTATCATATCAACAACATTATAGAAATACTGAAAACACCTCATCATTATCAGTATAGAAATACTGAAACTGTCTTATTAATATCAATATAGAAATATTGAACCTGCCATATCAACATCAGTATGAAAATACTGAGCTTGCCACATCAATATCAATATGAAAAGTACTGAATCTGTCATATCAGTATGGGAATATTGAGACTATCTTAACAATCATCCAAACAACATCAGTATGAAAATACTGACCTTACTACATCAACATAAGAATACTAGAACTATCTCAACAATCAATAATCATAAGTTTAGTTGATGTAGGAGCATACAATTCATGATCGATCCAGCTCAACATCCAGCTCAAAGATTCAGTCAACTTGCCATGTAATCGAATTTCTAGATGGATAGATAGATGGGGTTAGTTTTTAATTTTAATAAGTGGCATATTTTCCTTTATTCTCCTTGGTCCCTACGTGGATCTCTCAAGGATTGATCTTTGTCGATTAGGTTTTCCTTTATTAGGTTTCAGATCCATTTAATGGGATCTAACAGGTTTTCTAAGTATTATAAATTTGTTTGAATGTAATGGATCAAGATATGGGTGTGGGGGAGTGAATGATGAGTGAATGCGAGGATTGAATGAGTGATTGTATGCACAGCAAGAGGGTGAATGCTCTGTATCTGAAATTTCGATCTTATTGAATACAAATCAGATATTTACAATCTGCGTTTGTATGATGTGTTCCAGACATGATTTAAGTCTGTAGATGTTAAATTTCTATTACGATTCAATTCACATAGGATTCTGTAATTAATTTCCAGAGAATTTGCAGGAAACATTGATCCTTGCAGTGATCAATTTGCGCACAATAAAACAAAATAGATGAACATATCAAACAGTGGAAAAGGATCGCAGAAGGAATCAACGGTGGACGTTCATCCCACATCAAAAAACAAATCAACGGTTTTGCGCCATCCCTCAATTGATTGATGATGTGGAAAGAACCTTGCAGGTGGAGAATTGTAGAGAGGAACTTTGGAAAATGCAAAAGTGCATCCCGCAACTCGTAACCCACGTGGGGAGTAGAAATTGCGGGATTGAAATTGCGAAGACTGACTTGCGGGAGGGTGAATTTGGAATAATTGCAAAAAAGTGGTTTTCAAACTGCGGAAATGAAGATTATGGAAATCTTCCAAAATGGAGGAAAATTTAGCAAATCGCTAAATTTGGAAGTTCACTAAAGTTAGAACCTGTATATTCTGAAAAAGCTAATACAAATTAATTTAGTGGTTCAAATTTGGGGATTTTGATCCAGTCTTCTAATTTGTGTTGGGATCAATTGGTATCAGAGCTGAAGAAGAGGAATTCTATGAAATTGTTAAATTAACAAATTGAGATTGTGAATAAAATTCCTCCAAGGAGAGGACACGTGCATGGATTTCCTGTAGGGCATGTACGAGGAAGCCATCATGCAGAAACATAAATGGAGAGAAATATGAGAAGAATGAAAGCAAGGTTAGAAGCTATGGAAATAAAGAAACAACTGAGCAATTCAGATGATATTAATGAAGAATATGAATATGAATCCTTTGAGGAGGAAGAAGAAGACTTTGAAGAAGTAAAAATTCTGAAAATGTTGATGAAGACCAGTGGCAAACCCAAAATCGAAGTGCCTATGTACTTAGGTAACTTAAATGTTGAAGAACTTATGGATTGGATAAATTCTCTAAATAAGTAATTTGATTTTGAAGAGAAATAAGACAAGAAGAAAGTGAGATATGCAGCTACCAGACTGAAGGGACACACAATGATCTCGTGGGATGAGCTCTAGATTTACAGAGAAGGAATAGGTAAGAAAAACATTAATTCTTGGGATAAGATACTACATAAAATTAAAAGTCAGTTTATTCCTAAATACTATCATTTGAATCTTCTTAGAAAGTTTCAAAACCTTAAACATAAATATATGACAGTAAAAAAGTACACAGAGGAGTTTTTTAGACTGAATATTAGATCTGGACATGTAGAAGATCGTCTAGAAAGAGTAGCTAGGTATATCAATGGTTTGAGGTATGATATACAGGATGAACTCAGACTATTAAATATAAAAACTTTAGAAGATGCATATCAAGTAGCTCTGAAGGTAGAAGAAACATTCCGAAGAAAATAAAATTAGAGAAATAGAGGAAAGAACCTGGTAAGGGGAAAGGGTGTTGGAAATAGAGGAAGTAGGAATTTTAAAGATGAGTATGAAAGTTATAGTAGTAGTAGTCAGTCATTCCAGAGAGGAGTATTCAAAGGAGGAAGAGGAAGAGGTTGAAATAGAGAAGTGAGATGTTATACTTGTGGAGAAATTAGACATATGTCTTGGGATTTTCCAAGAAATAAATATACAGGTCAGAGAAATGTCAATGTTGCAGAAGCTCAAGAAGAAGCAAAAGAAGAAAAATAGGTGGATAACCCTCTAGAGGATGGAGAAACTCTTATGTTGAAGAGAGTCTTGATGAAGATAGAGAAGCAAGAACATCGACCAATTGAAAGGAAAAGTCTATTCAGAACAAGGGGTAAGTCACAAGGTAAGTGTTGTAAAATGGTTATTTACAGTGGTAGTACTGATAATTTAGTTTCCACAGAGATGGTAGAGAAGTTTCTATTGAAGAGGATGAAGCATCCAACTCCTTACAAAGTTTCTTGGTTGCAAAAGGGACATCAACTCTTAGTGAATGAGCACTATAATGTGGAGTTCCATATTGGTACTTACAAGGATGATATTTTGTGTGACATAATGCTTATGGATGTGTGCCATATACTCTTAGGGAGGTCATGGAAGTATGACATAAAAGTGGTTCATGATGGGAGAAAAAAAACGTATTCTTTGGATAAAAATGGGAAGAGACGTACTTTGTCGCCCTTGGAAAATGAAGCAGTTCAAGATAGTCCAGGATCAAGGAATCTGCTGATGACTGGAAAATACCTATTACATGAAGTTTAGAAAGAATAATATTTACAATTTGTTGTTGTTGGTAAGCCAAAGGTAATTTTAACTTCTACAAATTTAGATAATTTTCCAGATTAAGTTAAATTTTTGCTCAATGAACACGCTGATAATATTGTGGATGAGTTACCAAGTGAATTACCTCTTGTAAGAAGTAGTATTCATCACATTGATAGAATACTTGGTGCAAGTTTCCTAACAAAGAAGAATACATATTAACTCCTCTAGAAAATGAAGAAATCAAACAACAAGTGTAGGAGCTATTGGAGAAAGGATTGGTGAAAGAGAGTTAAGTCCTTGTGTTGTACCTACTGTGCTAAGTCCAAGGAAACATGGTGGATGGCGGATGTGTGTTGATTATAGGGAAATTAATAAAATCATTATCAGGTATAGATTTCCTTTACCCAAAATTCATGATCTGATGGACTGTTTAAGTGGTTCAATTTTTTTTTCCAAAATAGATTTAAAAAGTGGATATCATCAGATAAGGATAAGAGAAGGGGATGAATGGAAAACAACATTTAAAAATAATGATGGTCTGTATGAGTGGTTAGTGATTCCATTTGGACTTACAAATGCACCCAGTAATTTCATGAGATTAATGAATGAAGTTTTGAAGGAGTTTATTGGAAAATTTGTGATTGTGTATTTATATGACATTTTGATTTTTAGTCAAAACAGAGAAGAACATTTAAGGCACCTTAAGTTGGTGTTATGGACTTTACAGAAGGAGAAGCTGCTAATTAATTTTAATAAGTGTAGTTTTCTAAAGAAAGAGTTGGCCTATCTAGGGTTCATGGTTTTAGAAGAATGGTTGAAAATGGATTCTGATAAAGTGCAGGAAATTTTAAATTGGTTGATCCCAAGAAATGCTTTTGAGGTAGGAAGTTTTCATGGACTTGCTAGTTTCTATATGAATTTCATTAAGAATTTCAGTTAGATTTGTGCACCTTTAATAGATACTTTCAAAGGAAGTAAACAACCTTTCAAGTGGACTGAATTAGATGATAGGAATTTTAAATTGTTGAAGAAGAAAATACTGTGAATCCTATCTTGTATTTGCCCAGTTTTGATAAAGTGTTTCAAGTGGAAACGGATGCTAGCAGAACAACAGTGGGAGCAGTTTTGGGTCAAGAGCAGAGACCAGCAGCATATTTTAGTGAAAAAATAAATGAAGCTAAACATAAATATTATTCATATGATAAGGAATTATATGTTGTTGTGCAAGCTCTTAAAAAGTGGAGACATTATTTGATGCCTAAGGATTTCATTTTGTATTATGACAATCATGGTTTGTAGTTGATAAACAACCAAACAAAGTTAAATCAGAGGCATGCTATATGGGTAGAAGTTTTACAGAACTTTACCTTTGTTATCAAGCATACAAGTAATAAATCCAACAAATTTGTTGATGCTTTGAGTAGGGTAAGTTTGGTAATGCAAGAAATTAAGATCAGCACTTTGGGATTTGAAAATTTAATTGCTATTTATAAGGAGGATGTAGATTTCAAAGATATTTATGCTTCCTATGAAAATCTAGTTACCCGTAATAGAATCCATTGGTTAGATTATATGTTGCAGGAAGGGTTGATATTCGAGAATAGTAAGTTGTCTATTCTTAGGTGTTCAATGAGAGAAAATTTAATTCAGGAGAAGCATAGTGGTGGTGTCTCATGACATTTTGGACAAGACAAAACCTTTGATCTGGTGAGTAATTTTTATTTTTGGTCAAATATGTAGTGTGATGTGAAGAAATTTGTTGAGGGATGTAGAATCTGTCAACATGCAAAACGGAGAAGTCAGAACACATGATTGGATTCCATAAGAATGGATTTTGTTTTAGGTTTACCTAGAACTCATAGAGTTCATGATTCAGTTTATGTTGTGGTATATATATTTTCTAAAATGGCTCATTTTATTGCATGCAAAAAGTCTAATGATGCAACAAACATTGCTAATTTATTCTTTTCAGAAATTGTAAAGTTGCATGGTTTTCCTTTGAGTATTGTGTCTGATAGAGATACACAATTTGTTGGTCATTTTTGGAGAAATCTATGGAAGAAGTTGGGGACTAATCTCAGTTTTAGTTTCACTTATCATCCCGAGACTGATGGACAGACTGAAGCGGGAAATATAAGCTTGGGGGATATACTGAGAAGTCTAGTATATGAGTATCCAAAACAGTGGGACTTGGATTAAAAGGTTTCGTAAAGGAACTTATAATAAACTGAAGATTAAAAAATTGGACCATGTAATGTTCTAAGGAATTTTTCTGCTAATGCTTATGATATTGAACTTCCTTATGACCTTCAGATTTCACTAATTTTTAATGTTTCATATTTATATATTTTTAAAGATGCAGGTGTTCAACCAAATGGTGTGACTTCAGAAAGAGATGGTCCAGCTATAGATTGGAAAGGACAAATTCCATAGAAAGAACAACCTCAGATTAAATCCATCCTTGGCAAAAGAATATTAAGAAAGAACAAGAACAAAACCTTCTTTCAATATTTGGTCAAATGGAAAAATCATCCTACTAAAGATGCAGCATGGATGATAGAGAAAGAAATTTCAAAGTATGATGTACAGCCTAAAGAATTAATGGAGAATTATTTTCTTCCCCAGGATTATGATGCAGAAGAATCTAGCTCATGATCGATCCATCTCAATGTCCAGCTCACAGATTGAGTCAGCTTGCCATGTAATCAAATTTGTAGATGGATAGATAGATAGGGTTAGTTTTTAATTTTAATAAGTTCCATGTTTTCCTTTGTTTTCCTTTGTTCTCCTTGATCCCTTTGTGGATCTATAAAGGATTGATCTTTGTTAATTAGTTTTTCCTTTATTAGGTTTCAGATCCATTTAATCGGATCTGACAAGTTTTTTAAGTATTATAAATTTGTTTGAATGTAATAGATCAAGATATGTGTGTGGGGGAGTGAATGATGAGTGATTGTGAGGATTGAATGAGTGATTGTATGCACAGCAAGAGGGTGAATTGTCTGTATCCAAAATTTTGATCTTATTGAATAAAATCCTAAGATTTACACTATGCGTGCGTATGATGGGTTTCAGACTTGATTTAAGTCTGTAGATGTTAAATTTCTATTATGATTCAATCCACACAAGAGTCTGTAATTAATTTGTAGAGAATTTGTAGGAAAAATTGATCCTTGCAGTGATCAATTCACGCACAAGAAAACTAGATCTCTGAACATATCAAACAATGGAAAAAGAGCGCAGAAGGAGTCAACGGTGGACATTCATCCTACATCTAAAACCAAATCAACAGTTTTGTGCCATCCCACAATCAATGAAAAGTGCGAACAGAACCTTCCGGGTAGAGAATTGTGGAGGGGAACTTTGGAAATGCAGAAGTGCATCTTGCAACCTGCAACCCACGTGGGGAATATAATTTGTGAGAACTCCTATTGCAGATACTGACTTGTGGGAAGGCGAGTTTGGAATTGTGGGACATGAATATTGCACAACACTACCAAAAAGGAGGAAAATTTAGCAAATTGCTAAATTTGTAAGTACGCTAATAGAACCTGTCTATTCTGAAAAAGCTAATACAAATTAGTTTGCTGGTTCGAATTTGGGGATTTCGATCCATTCTTTGGATTCGTGTTGGCATTAGTGGTAACATTGAAACTTCAAAAATCAATAATCATATATCATCTATGTAACAACACTGGAACTATCTAAGCAATCATCTCAACAATCATCAGTATAGTAATAGTGAAGCACACATACCAACAATCAATATAACAATACTGAATAAAAAATATCAGCAATCATCAATATAACAATACTAAAGCAATCATCTCAGCAATCATAGGTATGACAATACTGAAGCAATCATCTCAACAATCATTAATACTGAAGAAAACATTTTAGAAAACATCTCAGCAAACATCAGTATAACAGTACTGAAACAATCATCTCAAGAATCATCAAAACATAACAACCATCATCAACCATCATCAACAAGCAACAGTATAACAATACTAAGGATACATCTTTCCCTTCAAGGTCTTGGAGCAACATCACGGTGAGTTCTCTGGTATATCCATCCAAGAATTTTGTCTAACTTACTAACTCTTTCAAGATAAACAATCCTAGTTAAATATATGGATCTCCCTATGGACCAACCAAGCCTTGTTTTTCTTACTAACCCTTTCATACCAAACAAGCCTATCCAAACATACTAATCCCCCTAGGATCAATATGCCTCGTATAACTTAGTAACCTTTTCAGGCCAAAGAATCCTAGCCAGGCTTACCCTCCTCTAGACTGAGCTACTAACCACTGCATCCATCATCCATCTACTGTCACTCCCTCTTTCGAGAGAGGTCCTTTTGGACTACACCAACATTGTCTTGGAAGTATTCAAACTTTACACAATCCAAAGGCTACATCTACCACTTGTTCCTTTGTAGGAATATGCTTTAGTTTTACAAATCCCTTCTGCAACTTGTTCTTTAACATTCTTTTCTTGTATATCCGCAACCACATCGTACATTTACAACTTGTATCATTCTTCTTTTTTGCATTAGTAACTGTATCATTATTCTCTTGTACGTCCGCAACTTTATCGTACATCAATAATTTCATTATTTCTTCTCTTGTAAGTGATTGCATACCGTCCTTCCTACAATTCAAATACAGTTGTATGATTAGAAACATTTTGTAACAAATTTAAAATGACAAATTATCATGCATAAAGACATATATAATCATACAATTACTTTCATTAATGCAACAATCATCTATATCCCGTATACTGTAACTTTCTATATTCCTTGCATATTTCCAAGCATCATTTCAGCAAGGAGGTTTCATAAGTAACACCGGAACAACATAAGCCACTTATCCATCACCTACATATTAGTAGTAAACTACAAATATTATAATATGCATAATGCATTTCCTGAATCTAGAAACATGTCTATGTACACATCTTGAACAACTATATATATAGGAAATGGAAATTCAAATACTTATCTTTGTTTGTTTGGTAGATTCCATCTTGAAATATGTCTTCTTGTATTATTGGAGTCTCTTCCAATGTGTTCAACTTGATCGTCTGATTCTGAGGACCTGTTCCTATCTTTCTCATGAACAAAAATACTGAGAAATCCTTCTTACACCATAGATCACATAGGACTGTGTCTTTGTGTCCTATTAGTGCATCTCTTCTTGTATAATGATGATATGGATAAGATTATAATCTTCATCTTCATCATTATAATTCTTATGGATCATATTCCTCATTACTTTGAGGAATATTTTACATTCTTTCATCTCAGCTGAAATATATTCATACTTAGTTGTATTGAGAGAAACACTCTGCTTTCTGCAATATGTTGGAGTGGTATCTTTGTTTGTAGCATTATCAAATAAATTCATCATATATTTGCAGTACCCTTTGCATTCCACACCATTTTCTTTGCATATTTTACTTGGATAAGTAAAATTTCCTCTAGATTTCATCATAACTCTAATCTGAAGAATCATGTCAAGATTCACGAGCTTGAGTTCTATCGTAGTCACTCCCTCTGAGGTGGAGCACCATCCTCCCTCTGCATATTTATTAGGACATTGTAGTGATAGGTAGCCTCCTCTTCTACTAGTCTTCTTTGTATCCATATAAGTTCTTTTCATTGTTTATAGGATTCTATCTCCAACCTTGTAGTAAAGGTTGGAATCTACATCACTTGAGCTAATCTTCCAGCTCCTTATGTAACTATATGTGTTGTCCCAGGGGTGCCTGCTGAGCTTGTATCAATCCTTTTGTGCATAGGTGGTTCTCTGTAGAGAGTCTCAAACCATATGGGTTGACCGATCTATTCTTCTAGTTTGATTAGACAAACCTTCTAGTGTAATATCTACTACTAAAGAGGTGTGTCTAGGTTGAACTACTACATGAACCTTTCTTCAAATATTTTGATACTTTGATCTATGGTATACTTGATATTGTAGATCTACTTGGAAGACTTCATAAAACTTCCCTTCATGTCTTGAACTCATATCCAAAAATCATTTTGTATTATCGACTGGTACTTCTAGATCATATCATCCTTCCATCACAATTGAACTATTAGGTTGTGAGATGTCCCTCTATTCTTGGTGGGAATGTTATTCCTTCTCATTCTTTCTTTGCTTGGAATGATATTTGAGGGCTTGATCGTCACATCTTCTTCTTTTTCCATCAATAAATCGTGTAGTCCTACATATGTGATATTCCTACTAGAAAAACTCTCTTGACTAAATTTCAAAGACCATTCAAAAATTGTAGTTTATGCTTTTTCTTCTTTGACATTGTCTTCAATGGCTTCTAGTTGCTCCTTGAGATGATATCTTCTTGTGAAGTAATCATTGAATGTTTTATGACATTGCACCTTCATATCCTTGAGTTGAGTTCACAAGGTCATATTCATACATGATGTTCATTGCATTAAATATATCCTTGGGAGTCTTCAAGGATGATACATGTGAGATCCAATGGAGACAAAATTACTCATCTTTGTTTTGACTAGGTTCTTCTTTGCTTTGACTTCATCTCCATCTGTATCTGTGGCTTCTTCTTTGACATAGTTCTTCATGGTATGCTTCTTCAAGTATGATAAACACTCTATAATTCCATGCTTAGGATTTATCAACTCTTTCAAGCTTGTCCTCAATATTGGTACTATTTTTCATCATGATAAAAATGAGAACCTCAAAATCGAAATAGAGAGGATGGAACTTACCAGTGAAATTGCTTCAACTTGATGCTTGTTTCAAGGATCTTTTTAAAGACTGATTCTGGTGGACCTAGGGTTTTATAGAGAAACCCTATTTTTTCAACCTAGGTATCTTTTAGATCTAATTGGATAGAAAGATGCACCTCCTCAAGGAAAGCTAAGAAGCATACTTATTTTCCCAAAATTGTGGACATAACTGCAAAATATCTGATGCCCTAGATTTCTCCAGCAGCAACGTTAGGTCAAAAAATAAAAGCCCGCAAAATTATAAAGTTATTACATAGAGAGATGAACCATCCTAGGGATAATTTTATGGTCCTCCTGCTTCAACTGATTGGTGGAGGGAAGTGCCCAGAACAAGAAGCCCTAATTTTTCTCCTTTTTCTTCTACATAAATGACTAATTTTGTTTCTGCTATAGATCTAAATGTTTGTCTCCTCAACTTATGAAATTATGTCCTGATATAACCTATTCTATACTCTTTTCAAAACCATGGGTTAGAGAAGAATTGGATTCACCAGTTGGGACTTATGCAAATTTTCCCAATGTGACTTATTTGAGGATTGTTCATCATAGTACACTTGTACGAACTTCCACGTTTCATTGTTTCACATTCGTTGTCTAAAATATTTACCACATTAGATACACCATGTTCCCTATCTACAACATCTTTCTAAATTTAATTTGGACCTTCCTATCCCAATATATAGCTATTTTACCTAGGTCACTTATTACGGATGAATTCTGGGAGAGGTTGGAACCCTGAGTTGGAGGAATCATATCTCCTATATTATAGTGAATATGAAGATGAAAATTTTACAAAGGGTAGAGTAAGTTTTATATTATTCCTATCAAATTTTCATTTCTTGATCCTTATCCAAGCTTGAGTTATAGAAAAAGTCCCGACATGACTTGTTTTTGTCTTCTAGGGTTTTCAAGCAAGAAACCCTAATCTTCAGTAGTTGTAGATGTAGCAGTGTTTTGGCTGCACAAAGACTTATTTCAGGGTGGATTTGATACCATGTTATATTTTTAATGGTTATACAAGATAAAAAAGCATTCAACATCATAACATCATAACCATAAGCAATGGATCACTAAAAGAAAGAAAAGTGTAACAACACAAGAGAACACAAAGATCTTCCTCGGGGAAACCACAAGGGATAAAACCCCACAAAAATTCCACAGTATAGAGTTCAACCAAGTACAGTGTAAAACCCCAGCAACAATAATAGTTTCTCATCTTCCACAGTAGACACTCTCTCTCTCTCTCTCTCTCTCTCTCTCTCTCTCTCTCTCTCTCTCTCCAATGTAATACTTGAGTGTACGATGTGTGTGAATGAGAGAAGAACCTCACCTATTTATATTTAGTAGGTGATTTCCTAAACTAACTAACTAAGTCATCTAGGTTCCCTAATTAGGGCCGAACTACCTTGGGAGACTCAAAATACTTTTTATATATTACTTTTGTGGGTACTATTTCCATGGCTTACAACATAGGGTTTAACTCATGACTTTTACATGACCAATTACATCAAGGAAAACTTCGAATGGATGAATAACAGGTTTGAAGGAGAATACAACAAAATTACAATAGAATATCTTCTGAAGTTACAATACTTTAACAAGTTTTTCTCCTACGACTTTGGAGGTCAATTGATATTTGATTATGGAGGCCAATAGATATCTGATTATGATGGATCATAATAGTTGGATCAATAAACTCACAAGAAAGACCCTTACTAAAGGAAGAAACTTCAGGGGTTTAAAGATTAGTTGTATTAGGATCAATATTAATTAGTTGAGTGCTACAATTATATCAATTTGCTTGACTCATGTTGGGAGAACCTCAGATGTTATGTTATCTATCCTGGCTCATTTAAAGAAAGTTGATTTCACCATTATTGATCAGTAGAGTAAAAAATACTTTGTATTAGAACCAGATGTACCCATATTCTTTGGAAAGACATACTGGAATTATTGTTCGTTATAGTTTTACAACCAAAAAATTAAGTTTTGTCTATAAAAATACTAAGTTGGAGAATCTCTCTGCCACACAACCACCCATGGAGTAGTAAAAAAAACAAACATAAAATTTTTATGTCATCTCTCTTGTCGATGGGTCCGTTCCCGTCATCTTGACCGATGCATAAATCATACTGGGACGTCTAATTATGGCCTGTGATTTGGGTTTCCTGAAAATTGTTGAACTTGCACTGGACTGCATGCAGAAATTGATAGCACACGATTACATCAAAGGAGAGGCTGATATGACCGGTGGCCCTGATATCAAGCTTCTATTTCATCTCATGGAATCAATATGCAAGTTCCACAATTTGGGGGATAAGAACATTGAACTCATGGTGATAAAAACCCTACTTTCGGGTGTTATATCTACAGCATTAAGGATTCATCAAGATTTCCTTCTGTAGGCCGTGAGGAGTTGTTATAATGTTTACGTGGGAAGGAAAAACCATACACAACATTTTGATTTTATTTGGCTTCCTGTGTTGACCCATTCTTTTATTTCTTAAATGTGTTGACCCATTTTTTATTTATTAAATTTAATAAATACAGGTGGCGACTCCTCATATGCCATTGACACACGATGAAAGTTTGAGGAAGACCATCCCTATATAACACCTTCGGTGTAATAACTGTAATACTAATATTTGTATTAGATTATCTCTAATAATTTTTATCTTCAAAACTATTGGCCAATTATAAAATTATTTGAAAGTTTGGGTAAATTTTAATATTAGTAAATAAAATATTTAATTATCATTTTTAATAAACAAATTTTAAAATTGTTTTATAATGTATATTAATGTGTCTTATACAAATATATTAACGTATAATAATGTGTAGTATGGATAATAATATATCAAACATATTAATTTGTTTATGGTAACAAATTCCTCGTATAATTTTATAAGAACACATTGATTTATGAATGATTAATCTATACTACATTGTGTTGTAATAAAAATACATAAGCTATATGATATTTAATATATTTGATTATATGATATAATATTTGTATTATTAATATCCAAAATCATCACATTATAACATATATTTTGTAAACATCATCAATAAAAATATAATTTCATGCAAACCGAATGTGACCTGTAAATGTTTGCACCATGTGGAATTTCAACACAACAAACTAATGGCAACATGATTTTGAAGTCTAGTTTCTAAACACATGCATGTGGTGTTTCCTTAGATGATGAGTTTAACACTTGTGACAAGGGAATCAAGCGGGTTTAACACTTGTTGGGCTAAATGGGCAGACCCGGATTTGTCCTTTTACTTCGCACCAACAAAAGACCCACAGTGTTGGCCCTTTCGGCAGCAGCCTGCGAACAGGCTACAGTCTCACCCGAAATAGATATGGGGTGCCACAGAATCAGGTTTCTGCAAGCAGAAGAGAGAATCTTACTGTACCTTTATTCTTTAACTATGAACAATCACTTAACACAATGCTTGTAATATCATTTATGCAGCCTCGCAATTAGATAAATAAATAGTTACTTGCACAACCCTTATCTGGGAATTCACAGTGAAGCTAGTTATTAACAGCAGTCTTACTTTATCAGTTATTTACTTAACAGTGCATAAAATATAATCACAAATCACAAAAATGAACCACAACACCAGATGTCATGTGGTTCACCGCCAGTGTAGGGGTTACGTCCACAGAACTGCGCTTTATTTAACTCTTTACAAATAAAACGATAGTTCTGATCTGTGCACTCAGCTGCAGATCTCTTCAGTCCTCAAAGCCGTGCACACAGCAGCAGGCCTCTGTGCACACAACTGCAGTTCTTCCTTTTTACCCACAAAACCCCTCTGCACACATAGCTGCAGAGGTCGTCCACGCACACAGCTGGGACTTAACCTTCTTACAAAAACCCTTATACAATCTCTTCTCTTTGCATTACAATAGCTTCATAAGATAATCATTCAAGACCTAACCTTACTTCTTTACATAAGTTCCTATTTATATAGCTCACTATTACAAAACCATGGATTTACACCATGGGCGCCCAAAACCCTAACCCTGGATTTAACCAAAGAGTTAGTTATAAAAAGAGGGGTTTCGTCCCATCCGCGACACCCCTAAGACTATTTTAGGTTGTAACTCCGCTTACACTTCCTCAAAAACTGTGGAGTTACCAAAACTAAGGACCTTTAGGGTCGGAGCCCCAACAGGCCCCTAAGACTTTCTTGTGGCCCGTCCCGGGGCACTCTGCTACTGCTCTGGTGGTTGGAGAAACCTTGTGTGCTGCTTACTGATGCACTCCTACTGCTGTCAGCTACTCGCTTCCATCCTTCGTACTTTTTATGCTGAAGAAGGTCTTCCAGATCCATATGCAACCCCACTTGTTACTCTGTCAAGCTGCATAAGAAAAACAGCCTCCGTGGCTCTGTTAAACCAGGCAGAGGCATGGCGGGATCCTCCAGAGTCTTATTATGAGGCCTTGTGCCTTTCGTCGCTCCTCGTTAGAGCGAACTTCTGCCTGCCTTCGTCTGAATTAGAGCAAAATTCTGCCTTCCTTTGTACCTTAGTTGGATAGGACTATACTGGCGAATTACTCTGAAGGTTCTGCAACCCTCTCTCTTTGAACTCTCGTACCAACTCCCGGACTTCACAGTTGTTTGACATGTTTAAACTGAGCAACTCAAAGAATTGCTTAATGCGGGAGTCGTAGGCTGATGCAGTGTTTTATAGAATCCTGTAACAGAATCTGTCATCATGGTGCATTAATGTCACCAAAACTGACGGGATGCCGGAAATCTTGTCCACACGGCACCATGCTTTCCCCCGAAATCTCATTATTACAGGTATGGAGAGCGGTACTCGTGCCGGTGATGCCAAATTTATTTTGTCCCATCCATCACATTTTAAGCTACGACACACCTTGGACCTTCGACATAACAACTACCCGCGACTGCAGCACAATATTAACCCTTTCTCCTTACTACCCCATGCGGTACCCATATTTCAACTGTTCATGGGGTCCAGACTATCTTTCCTAGAGCTACTGCTGATTAGGGGGTCCCAGCCTGTCCCTATACTTCTTCAGACGACTGCCATTTACAATCGAGAGTAAAATTTCTCCATTCAACTTAGCTAGCTGCACTGCGCCACCATCAGTAACTTTCTGTACTATGTATGGTCCTTTCTAATGTGTCTTGAACTTACCTGGGAATTTCATGAATTTGCTGTCGTATAAGAGCACAAGGTCACCTATCTAGAATTTCTTCTTTTTAATATGTCTATCATGCCATGCTTTTTCTCTAGCCTTCTGTACTTGCTGCTGGAACCGTGCAATGAATCTGTCTTCTTCTAGTTCTGTTATCTGGGCTAGCATTTTACTCAACATACCTAGGTCATCCATTTCTGTGAAAGAAGCTATTCTGAGACTAGGAACAATATACTCCATTGGCATAACTGCTTCTTGCCTGTAAACCAGCCGAAAAGGTGTGTGACCTGTTAGCTTCTTGCAAATGGTTCTATAATCCCATAACACTACCGGGATTCTGAGATCCCAATCATTTCTATTAATATTACAAACCTTGGTCAGAGCCTTCTCAAGAATCTTATTGAAGGCTTCCACAGTTCCATTTTCTTGAGGATGTTACACAGTACTCTTCTGGTGATATACCTGAAATTATTCGGTCAATGCTTCAATAGTTTTATTCAAAAAGTGTGACACTTAGTCACTCATAAGAATTCTAGGACATCCAAACCTTGTTAAGATATTGTCAAATATGAACTTCGCAGCTGTATAAGTGCTACAATCTTTGACTAGTTGAGCTTCAGCCCAATGAGTAAGGTATTCAGTTGCTGTAATAATATACCTTGCTCCCGATTTCTTTGTAGGGGGATTTATAGGTCCGACAAAATAAATAGCCCACTTGTCAAAGGCCTGTAGGGTTACCTATTGAACAAGAGGCATCTCATCCCTCCTGAATGGTTTTCCTGTCCTCTGACAGATGTCGCAGCTATGGCAGTACTCCCTGGCATCCTTATGAAGTGTAGGCCACCATAACCCTGCTGCCAGAATATTCTATGTTGTATCTTTCCCTACATAATGTCCTCCCGCTGCGCCAGAATGTGCCTCAGACAAAATCAAGGGTTTTTCATGCTCCAAGACACATCTACGTAGGATTTCATCTGGTCCCATCTTGTACAGTTGTCCTGCTATCAGTGTAAAATCAGCAGCCCGAACCACCAACTGCTTCTTCTGCTGTGTTGTCATCTCCAAGGGTGCAAACCCTGTAGCCAAATAATGAACAATGTCCTGAAAGTAGTCATCGACCATCTAGATAGCGAATAACTGAGCATCAGGAAGACCTTCATCTAAGCTAATAGGCTCTTCCCCTGAGTCGAGCCTCGACAGATGATCAGGTCCCAATTTAAGTCTTCCTGGCTTAACTATAATCTCAAAGTCATATTCCTAGAACAATATTAGCCATTGACATATTCTTCCTCCCAACACAGGCTTGTTAACCAAGTATTTCAAAGTAGAGTGGTTAGTGAACATTTTAAAGTGAGAACCTAACACATAATGTCGGAACTTTTGCAAAGCATATACCATAGCTAAACCTTCCCTTTCTGTTGTAGTATAGTTTCTTTCTACTGTGGATAATTTGTGACTTACAAAGGAAATAGGGTGGTCAATATTACCTTCGCCTGTTTGAGCCAGTACTATGCCCAAATCAATCGAGGAAGCATCGACGTGCACATGAAACTCCTTATTCCAATCAGGAAACACTAGGATAGGGGCAGTTACCATCTTTTCTTTTAGGATGTCCAAGCTTTCTTGACACTCAGGTGTCCATTCAAAATTATTTTCTTTATTCAATTGTTTCTCCATCGGGGCTATGATCTGGGCGTAACCCTTAATAAAATTCCTGTAGTACCGAGTGTGACCAAGTGTAGTGCGCAGTTGCTTGACTAACTTCGGAGGTGGCAAGTTCACTATAATTTCTATCTTCACCGGATCCACAATCAATCCTTGATTACAAACAATATGACCTAACAGGATTCCAAAGGGTGCACAAAAGATGCACTTTTTTAAGTTCAAGGAAATCTGATGCTGTCTACACTTGTCCAACATAAGTCTTAAACTAGTTATGTGGTCTTTTAGTAACCCAAAAATAGTCCAGTAATCAAAATAAACTTCTAAGAATTTATGTATAAAGTCTTTAAATACACAAATTATGACTTGGGAAAACATGGCAGGTGCATTCTTTAATCCAAAAGGCATAACTGTGTATTGAAAGGATCCCATTTCTGTAGCAAATGTTGTCTTATGTCGATCCTCTGGGGCAATTCCGATCTGATGGTAACCTGAAAATCCATCAGTAAAAGAGTATACTTCTTGACCTCCAACATTATCAAGAACTTCATCTGTAAAAGGAGTAGGAAAGGGATCATGTAGGAAAGCATCGTTTAGCTTCCTTAAATCAACACAGATTCGGAGTTCACCCTTAGTCTTCTTTTCTTGGACTACCATCGGACTGGCCCATTCGGACTCTTCAACAGGCTCAATAATTCCTGCGGCAAGCATCTTATCTAACTCCAGTCTAAATTTTTCCTTATATTTGGGGTTTAGCCTATACAGGCATTGTTTCACAGGCTTCGCATCAGGTTTCAATGGGATCTTTATGACTCCTATATCGCCAAGGATACCCTTCATCTCAGAAAACTTTATCGGAAATAGGTATTGATACTCGTGGAGAAGTTGGGTCACTTTGCTAACCATTTCATCATCCCAATAATCTCCAATTGTAGCATACTTGGGGTTTTCTTTTGACCCAATGTTTACGGTCCGCGTCTTCAGAGGCTGAGTCACTTCAGGTGTTTCAACCACTAGTCCGCGTACTTCGCAGTTTCCTTCTGACTCCAGAATATTAATGTTACACAGATCGTCATCCTCATCAATTGCAAGGTTGTATTATTCAACTGCATTAGCTTCTTGTGCTGCCCAATCGGTTTGGTATTCCCCTATTTCTTGGTCATCAAATATCATAGTATGGATCAATCTAACAGCTGCATCTAAAGCAAGACAAACTTCATTAACAGAAAATGTAAGTATAAAACTATCAACAAGATCATCCCAACTTACAGTACCGTGTCGAAGCTCGACCTCCGTGTACTAGTTTTTTGCTATAGGTTCCAAGGTGTGCACAAACTTATGCACCCATCCCTCACGGGGTACATGTTCCGATGCTACATAACATTGCTTCAAATGTTCCTGGGTACTGTTCTACCCATTGAACTTGCTTCGCACCTCTTGAGATTGGTCTATGAATCTAAGGCGTAGAAATTTCTGGCAAGCTTCCCAACTATGAATATACTTCCTGTGGCCTTTCCACCATCTCGCTGCTGTAGCTCTTAATGCTGCTTCCAGAGTCTGCATTCTCTATGATTCTGGTACTTGTTCTGAGAACTGCACAATGAATTTTCTTGGATTTGTCAACCCATCATATGTAGGCAAGTCTCTGGCCTGTGCACTAAGGCATCTAAGATATTTGGTAATTCGTGTGCACCGACGGCCATGTAGCTCGTATAATCGATTCTACCAACTCTCTAGACCATCATCTGAGTCAGACATGCGGGAGCTATCACATTGCCAATCCATTACACCTTCAACATTAGGCTCAACATAATCTTCTTCTTTTGTTGTGATATTATAGATGTGGTCCAGAATATCCTGATCTTCCTCTCTGACTGGCTCCGTATATCTTTCTCCTTGAGAAGGATCCAATGGTAGTATAGCTCTCAATCCCTTCCCTTCAAAAGTCATTTGTCTCTTTTTAATATTGTTAACTGCATCACTATCTATTTCCCACTCAATTCCTAGAAAAGCTAGATAGGGGTTACTGTCATCAATGATCTCAATAACTTCAAAATATGCTACAGTACTGACTCCATCTATATCCACTGGTACCCGACAAAATCTTCCTAAGGGTACAATCCTCTGATGATTGGCTAGTCTCAGCTGTATAGGTGACCAATCAAGGGTAGGTTTTCCCATTTGTTCCCATGTTTGCTTAGTTAAAATATTGAATTCAAAACCCAGATCTAAAATAATATCCTTCATGTCATACTCTCCTACCTGAGCATGTAGTCTCATATCTCTTCCAGTTCTTCTAACTCTACTAACAACTCTTTCGCTATCAGGACTTTGGTGAGGTTCACAAGACTGAATAACTTTTTGTAATTCATTTAAGGCATTCTGATTTCTTAACAATTTGATGCAAATTTGTAAAAACGATGACAGAGTACTTACTTGGCCTTGTGAGTCTTCCTGGGATTGTAGCTACTGTTGCTGCTTGTTTGGTGCTGGTAAATCTGAATCAACAAAGTCTTGTCTGGCCTCCAAAAAAGTTTTTTTTTTCTCGTCGAACATCAAATGTTGGAGTCTTCTCTACGGCCTTACGAACCCAAGCTTCGTCAGGATGCTTTTCCTGACACTGCACCTCTGTCGTAGCTCCACTTCTTGTAACAACATTAACAGCTGGGATCGGTCGTGGCTCGACATCAATCAACTGGACACTCGGACTAGGTTTGCTATTTCTTTCTTGGATTTTAGCTAGTAACTGTGGGCACTGCTCGATGACATGATCAACTACTCTGCAGTATCGGCATGTCGTGGTTGGGTTTTGACAATCTCGAGCTAGATGCCCTGCCTAATTGCAGTTATAGCAAATAAATTGACCTCGACCTCCGTCAGGCATACCACGACCACGGCCTCTAAAACTGCCTCAACCACCTCGTTAACCATATCCATCATTGCCTTGTGCATCCGGGTAGATCCTATAAGTGTCGTAGGTCCGCTCCCTCATAAGGTCGAAACTGGGACATTCATCTTCATTGTGGCCAACGGACTTACAGAATTTACAGTAAGGGTTCTTCGGGACTTGAACATACCTCTGTAACAGATAGCAGTCCTCCAGTCGATGCTGGCTAGTAGTTCGATAGATCTCGCAGTACAAAACACTAGGATTCAGCGGGTTTAGTGCTCTAGTATTCAAATAGTTTCTTAGTGCTGGGCACTGGTCCTTGTCGTGGAATTCTGTTCAACAACATATACACCATACCTCTTCGCTGGTGGCTTGCCCTTTTTTCATGTCGCGAAGTTCTAAAGCCATCTCTACGAGCTGCGCTTGAATTTGAGCTATGCCAGAATTATCTTCGATAGGTGCAGTTTCAAGCTTTATGGCAATCTCTAGGGCCTCTTGCTGATCAGAAACCTTCTGTTGCATGAGTGGAGCTCTGATGTGAGGTAATAATGTTGCAATAAACCACTCCTTATGTTGTGCTGGTCCAATCGTGAAGCTAACTTGGTCAAGCAGAACTTTGAATCTCTGATCAAAGTCCCACACATATTTTCCTCGCCGCTGGTGAATCTCTTTTAACTCAATGATGCACTGCGATTCTGATTTAGGTTTCTTAAATTCTCAGATCAGTGCTGCTTTGATGTCAGCCAAGATAGGATTCTGCATGCTGGAAAACTTCATAAACCAAGTTAGGGCTCTATATCTGAAAGAAGTGATCAGCTGCACTCGTCGAACAGCTTTGCACAGAAACCAGAACTGTTCTAGATCTTCTGACCCAGTTCCTTTAAAAACCGGTAGTTTGATGTCATCATGAACATGGGCCATCTGGAATCTAGGGGGGGAAGAAGGGTTTGAACTAGCTGGGGATGACTGACCTGTGACAGGGATATTTAGGCTAGGGTTACTTTCAGACTGCGACAGGTTCTAGGGGATAATAGGTCTTTGCTGCGGGTTATCGGAGGGTTCTAACAGAGGGGACCTCGGCAGACTCAGAGGCTTCAGATATTAAAGGGGTATACTCAGTGGAGGAGCCGAGATATCTCTTATATCTTTTGCCGTTTCGCAGCAAACCACTTTGCTCATCGCAGTCCCAATCACCCTTGGTCCTTTGAAAAATTGTCTTTCAGCTTCGCTAAAGGAGGTACTTGTGTCGACGGAGAACTCCGTCACAAATGCTTCGAGAGTTCGCGCAGTCCAAAAATCCACGGCTCATGAGATCGCGTTGTTCACTCTTTTCAAGATAGCGATTCTTGCGGGGGTCCAGGGAGGAAACTGGTTTTCTTGGAAGTTTGTCCTCCTTTCTGTTAACCTGGACAACCACAGGTGCAACTCTATGTGTATAGAACCAAAGAAAATTTCATGAACATCAGAAAAAATGTACCTTTGCAAAAATTGTTCCGCGCTACGACGGGGATCTTTATTTTCCTGTTCTGCAAACTTCAAATAGGTTTCTTCGACCCAATCACCAATTTCTTTTATAGAGGGTCACCAAAACATAGCCATCGAGGTACGACGTAGATCTCTCTTGAAAAGATACTGAGTTCAACCAGCAACGAAACCAATTTGTTGGGATAAATGGGAAGACCTGGGTTTCTCCTTTTACTTTGCACCAACAAAAGACCCACAGTGTTGGCTCTTTCGGCAGCAGCCTGCGAACAAGCTACAGTCTCACCCGAAACAGCTATGGGATGCTGCATAATCAGGTTTCTGCAAGCAGAAGAGAGAATCTTACTGTACCTTTAGTCTTTAACTATTAACAATCACTTAACACAATGCTTGTAATATCATTTATGCAGCTTCGCAATTAGATAAATAAACAGTTACTTGCACAACCCTTATCTGAGAATTCACAGCGAAGCTAGTTATTAACAGCAGTCTTACTTTATCAGTTATTTACTTAACAATGCATAAAATATAATAACAAATCACACAAATGAACCACAACACCAGATGTCACGTGGTTCACCCCCAGTGTAGGGGTTACGTCCATAGAACTGCGCTTTATTTAACTCTTTACAACTAAAACGAGAATTTTGATTTGCGCACTCAGCTGTAGATCTCTTCAGTCCTCAAAGCCGCGCACACAGTTGCAGTTCTTCCTTTTTACCCACAAAACCCCTCTGCGCACACAGCTGCAGAGGTCGTCCACACACAGAGCTGGGACTTAACCTTCTTACAAAAACCCTTATACAATCTCTTATCTTCACATTACAATAGCTTCATAAGATAATCATTCAAGACCTAACCTTACTTCTTTACATAAGTGCCTATTTATATAGCGCACTGTTACAAAACCATGGATTTACACCATGGGCGCCCAAAACCCTAACCCTGGATTTAACCCAAGAGTTAGTTACAAAAAGAGGGGTTTCGTCCCACCCATGACACCCGTAAGACTATTTTAGGTTGTAACTCCGCTTACATTTCCTCAAAAACTGTGCAGTTACCAAAACTAAGGACCTTTAGGGTCAAAGCCCCAACAACACTTGTGATGACTAACGAGATCTCAACAACTGGTGGAAAAGGGGAACCATGGGGTGTTGACTCAGTGAGCTTGTTTCATAGCACGATCATTCGCAAGATATTAAAGAATATCCCTAATTTCACTAAATATTGGAAAATACCCCCTAAAGTTGTATTGTTGAACCCCCCCTCCCAATATATGTTTCCAATTAAGAAAACCCCTATTTTCACCATATATTGTATGTATCAATTTTATCAACCCATTTTTAATACCCCCTTTGTATCATATTTTTAGTTTTTGACAAACAAGATCTCTAATGCATCTTAGTATAATAAAACATGATTCTAAATAAAATAATAGTATAATGCTAATAATTATCCTAGCAGGATTGTAGAGGCGACTGATCAATTTGTAACGTTGGATAGTGGAAGACCCAACAACATAGTAACGGGTAGTAAAAGCCAACCCAATCAAGAGATCAATGTAACAAAGAATGTAAAATATTGATATTCTAATAGTACTACAATTTTTAGGGTGTGGGAAAGAGTTTCTAATTCATTCGTCTCATAGGTTCCTCCCTTCTATAGTACTATAGGGAAATACAACTTAAACATCTACTATTTGATTCTTCCCTCAAGGTTATGGGCCAGGGATATATAATGGATTTATCCCAACATGACTTGAGGTAATAGGAAAGATGAGAATTGCAATTGTTTCACACCACAACCTACCAATCTACCAATTTTATATCATGTAAATACCAGTATAGCCATAGATATCTCATGTTTTCTATAGGATTAAAAAATTAAACTCAATCAAAATGAAAATTTGAAACCCTTTCAGGGATGGACTTCCCTACCTTCCTATGAAAACAAACATCATTGATGTTTGAACTCAAATTAACATAGAAAAATTCCTCTTCCTTTCCAATAACACCATATGATCATGTGCATAACTTGGATTAGTTCATTCATAAGATGCAATCAATTGCCTCCACTTCCTGTACATATATTCTTGCAATCAAGGGAATTAAAAAAAATTAGTTACCTTTTCTTGGTTTATATCTACTTTTTTCTTTCTTTATAGGAGATGGAAAGACACCATTGTTAAGTTTCAAGCATGCAATAGTTATAAAGACACACAAATCGGGAAACTTTTATGATACCATTTCATGGTAATGATAACAAATAAGGTATGCAAATAAGGATTTAGATTTTCACGTATGTTCATATCAGTTCCAATACAATATTAAGATGGATTCCTAGCATATAAGAATTGAAATTACAATTATGAACGTGCCAAATATAACTCAATCTAACAACTATTCCTAACTAGCAATGTGAAAATCATAAACAATAATAGAAAAAGTTGAAATAAATAATTAGTTAAGAACTATTTATCTAACATTTCTTGGTTCTAGTGAGCCAAGAAAGATTGCTCTCACTTTTCTTGGTTGTCGTGGAGCAATGTTTGATTGAATATTAATACCCACCTAAACCCCAACCTAAAAAATTATTCTAATAAAAAGGAATACTTTATAAGTGAATTATTTGGAGGTGTAAATCCACCCCATGATTTGGAGGTTATTCCTTAATAGGAGTTAGGAATGATATGAATCCATCCCATGATTTGGAGGTATCAATCTATCTAATGTTTTGGAGGTTATTCCTCGTCCCACCCAAATAAAATAACCCCCAATATTTTTATTGCTATGTCAAATTAAAAGTCCCCCCTTTACCCCTTAATATAATGAAATATATTTTTGAGGTTTTTAGGAGTATTCAAACCCCCAACATGAATGGATGCAATATGACATTGCTTGTCTAGTGACCCCCCCCACTCTGAGGGGCACACATGCTGAAGAGGGTACATGTTCTTGGTCTCATGGTTTCTCTCACCATCTCACATAGTTTCTTTCACCTTAATGCAATCTCATGGTATAAGTAAATGAATAAATAAAGAGCTAGCTTGAAAAGATATATGTCACATGCCACTTTCGATTTGTTCTCTACAAGCATCAATATAGGGCTTAGAATGAGCTATCATTGTTACAAGATAGACGTCTTATAATTCAAGGAATCCTTTCAGATAGTTATTGGGAAAGAAAACTTTAAAATTGATTTTGATGGTGCAAAGATGTATGCATTGGATAAGGACTCATATGTCGATGGATCTTATACAGTTTGTGATTTAATATACTAACAAAGAAGAGAAGGCCTTCTAAACCAATCATATTCTACTATTGTATAAATCCTTAGTGATGATGGGATATTTTGTTAGCTCTAAAATGCATATCTTATCAAGCGACCTATAGAGCATTAAGTTATAGCAAGTACCTATCTATCAAAGCTGACTACTATTTTAATATTAATGTAGTTCGTTCATTAGTAAGTTTGGCAAAAAAAGCAATGCTACCTTGATATAAGTCAAGAGTTATATTGAGTGTTGTTCATCTTATGAATATCCTGAATGGAGTCTTAATGAAGATCGAAACTTCAAGTGACTTACATTCCCACATTATTAATATCGTCACCGAGTATGCAACTAATTTTTATTTTTTCTTAATCTTTATCATCTGACGTACGACCTAATGCAGCTCCCTTCACATTCCTTTTGCAAAGTTGGACATGTAATAACCATGAGACATAGGGGTCGCTGCAACGATATAGTATAATATTTGGCAAAAGATAAACGTGTATTTCATATTAATTGATGTGGATATTCAAAATGGGATGGAGGTACTTTTAAATTTTTATTGCAATGTTCATATTATATTTAGTGTTGTTCATATTATGCCATTTTTTTAGATGGAACATATCTCGGGAAACCCTCAGGTACTTTGCCTGATTTTGAGGGTTGGGGATTTGACCTTGAGGCCTTCTGTTTATGAATACAACTATCAACCACTTGAGATAACCCACTTGGATTTATGCTATTTTATTTATGTATTAGACTTTGAATTAATTTTTTTGTTTGGTTACATATGATATTTGGAGTTTCTGACTTGCTTTATAATTTCACTTATTTTATGTATTGACATGCAATGTTATGAAAAAGAATAGGTACATTTAAACCAAAAAAGAAAGTACATTATATCTATTAGATTGTGGTTTTTAATTGTTTTCATGTGAAGAAATTCCTATAACATGAAGGTATTGACTAACTCAATATAAGTTATATTCTCTATTCAAAGTGACAAAGGGCGTAGCATATGTTTTTATAAGAATCAACCACTCATTACGACATGAATCATTCATGAATCTAGGTCATTTATGGATATGATGAAAGAGAAAAAGGTTTAAATAGATGATAACAATTTTCTTATAACACAAAGTTAAAATATTGAACAATATTGTGACAAATAACAATATATAATTGTTTAAATAATAACCTGTTACTTTAGAAAAATAGTCTCCTTAGTTGTCTCAAACATTGTAACTTAGTTGGTTCAAACATTGTAACTAAAAAGAATTCTCCTAAGCAAGATAACATTGCCTTTGTCCATTAAGAAAACTAGACTAGTTGCATTAATACCACTAGTTAATACCAATCCCATTGTAATGAACCATGGGATTTTACAATGTAGTTTATTATTACTAAGAAAAGATGTCCGTCCCTCTTTTTTATTATTTTACGGGTGGAATACTTGCGTTATTATGTATAAAATTATTATTATACATCAAACTAAATAAATATAGTTCATTTTTTTATTCTTGTATCTTATTTTATCAATCTTCAATTGTCTTCTTCACTCAAATAGATCCCTCCATAATTTCTTTGACATACATTGTTCCTTCATCTAACAGAATAGTCCATGTGCTCATTCTTCTCGTCCAATAAATAATGTTGCAGTTGGGCCCCACAACAACAAAATTAGTTTTTACCCAATAATACGACTAGTAACAGATTTTATATCCATGTCATATTTTTGACATTAGAGGAAATTTCAACTCAAAATGGGCCTCCCAAGGAAAATTGATAAAATAATAGTTAAAATAATAAAATAATATCTATTAATTTCGAAGCAAGAAAAGAAAAAAACTATTTTTTTGTTCGTATTTTCGACATATCTCCGTGTGTTGTTACTCAAATTTCGATCATGAGAGCTCACTGTATGCGGAATTTAATTGCGCATCCAACGAGCTCTCTCGATTCAAGTTTGAGTAACAACACAAGGATATATGTTGAAAATACGAACAAAAAAGTAGTTTTTTTATGATACCGATCCCCAAATTTATATTAAAAATTTGCTTAAGAGGTGTTCCCTTTTTTAATTTTAAAGAATTTTGATTGGTTAATACATGATGACATGGAATTTGTATTATTTTTGGAAGGCCCATTTTAAATTGAAATTTCCTCTATTGATAGTGATCATCTATTTGGATCGCTTCTTACCAAGTCCCTTTTAAGAAATAATGACCTAATAGCTCAATGCGAAAAAAAATTGTGTGGCTGCTATAATTTAGGGATTGAATTGTTTTATGCTCACGAAATCCCTAGGTAGATCCTGCTTCCTTCTCTCAACAAATTCAAATCGAAGTGTTGTCCTCTGTAATCCACATTGCACATATTACTATCCATAAATATCTCTGAAACAAATTTAGATGACTCATTCTAGATGGAAGGGTCCCTTCCTATCGTCAGACGTTGAACAAGATGTAGAAGAACTCCACCCCTCCAACGAAATTACTCACTTGATGGAAATGAGAAAGCTTGATGAATAACTGAGGGAAAATATAGCAGGTCTGAGGGAAAATATAGTGGGTAGATGAATTTTAATGAATTCATAGTCTATTTATAGGCTACGATAGATTTGAGACATATGTTGAAAGAGGACTTCAGTGGGGAATTTATTTAGCAATATGTGCAGACGTCTATGAGTTCTATCTATCTTCTAAAGGCTTGGAAATTAGGCATAGATATAGCGGTGGTTGTGCTCATTTTTCGCTGGGCACTGAAATTTTATTACACCCTTCTAGAAAAGATTTTGAAAATGATGTTCAAAAAGAGAGTGGTGATAAGCAATCTGATGAGATGAACCTTGGAATGTACATGATATTGCGATTGGGTAAATTTGTAAGGATAATTATTCATAGTAATATGAAAGACATGTATTCCCAGATTACATCATATGAATGAAAGCATAATAATGTTGCGTTGTTTCTAATAGATGTTATTGTTCCAAGCATGAAAGAATTGGCATCAACTGTTGTAGACACTGTGGTTTTTTCCTAATCTAGGAGAATAGGTGAAGAGGAAAGTCAATATAAAAAGAAAAACATTGGATAATAGGCCCATGTCTTTTTAAATGTGCGTCTTTATCAATTTCACTATGCCTTTGTCTAGTCTGCACACTTCTTTCATCAATAACTCATGGGTTAGTCAAGGGTCAGTTGATGTTTTGGTATGACAGGGGGGAAATCCTCATAGGTCGTTGACAAATGACGAAATCTTGAGGGGAACCTCTCCATTAAAAAATGCCTTCGGCGTAATAAGAAAAAATATTCTTGCACATCCGATAGAACACTCTAACAAAACCACTTGAATTATCATAACTTAGTAAAAATGTCTTAATATCTTTTAAGCAATCCCTAAAGAATTTTTTTTAAAATAAAAGAGTACCTAAACCATATCCCACTTAATCATTATGTGAAGTTCATGTTATCTACTAAATCAAGGTTGTTTTCAATCTAATTTTACTTAGCTAAATGGCTAACATGGCCTTCATTCATCTTCTGCATGGTAACTATCTAACACTTAAACATATTAATAGCATGTAGGTTTAACCTAATATTCTAAAGAATTGTACTGCTATTATGAAAAGTTAACTACTTAGTTGTAGAGAATATAATTAGCAGTTAATATTATATTCATGACTCGTTCGATGCCTATGTTCTGGGCTTTATTGTATTAGACTGCTAATTTAATTAGTTGTGTGGTTAAAGTTTAGTCTTAATGGTTGGAAATTAATCGTTGGATTTTAAATGTATCTTTATTGATACATTAATCAAAAAATGACTATGTTTCTAAATGTTAATAACAACGTATTGTTGACCTTAATCAATATGCACAGACTTGTTTTTACCTTCTCACATATGATTCTCCATATAAAACGAATACTTGTCCTTTGAATTATGAGTAGGAGAGAGATAAACTTAATTCCTATTGAGCTCATCATGAGACTTGTTTATGGTTTATAAATGATTGACTCGTTGTTTAGGGCAGTATTTCCCTTCATACGACTAGGTTTTGGGTGACTATTATGATATACCTAAGCATAGTAAATCCTCACGTATTTTAAAATGCAAATAAAATACTCCAAGTTATGTCGACTTGTTACAGGATTTGATAGAATAAAAAAGCACTTAACACATACATGCGGTTTGGATTATGTCCACTCAAGTGAACTTGGCTCCATACTTTAGGGACATGTGATTCTAGTATTGGATACTTAGTAACAACATAAGTATGCTTTCTTTATTGATACTAATGTGTCTTATCCTTACACCTTTTCTTATGTTCAATTTCAAGTTGAAGAAGCAACCCAAGGTTCTCTTCTTCTCAATGGTGCTACTAATCCGAATCAACATAACCATACAGGTTAGTCTTATGATTCATATCATACTTGATCCCATATTCAACTGTACCCTCCAATGTATGCTTTCCAACCAGGTGATCATGTCATGGATCCATCGAAAACTGGCTCAGGTCGTTCCTAGAAAAGCATGTGTCTGGTCTTGTACTCGTCAAGCTCATTAAATCATCTAACAATACATCATGGAATGTACCGTATCTGATGAAACAAAACACAATAGCTTCAGGTTCGATGCCATAGTTGTGGCCATGGCCTTGTGGTCCATCATCCCGAAATCCTTCAGGATCTATATGTTCTTTGTTCAAGGAATATTCCATCCACACTCTGCCACACCTCCATGCCTACAAGGTAGTGCATCATACCCAAGTCCTTCATATCGAACTTGAAAGCAAGTATCCTTCTTGAAACTTTAAATATTTCCTCTTTTCATGTCAGGAAAAGGTCATCGACTTATAACAATAGCATCACTAGTCTTTCATCTTCAACCTTGAAGAAAATTTTGTAATATTCTTTACTCTCAGTAAATCCTAGAGCCATCAGTAATCTTTCCATCCTATCATACCATGTTGAACTTCAGGATCTTCTGCAGTCACTCCCTTAGAAGCGTAGTATCATTCTCCCTATGCCTTTCGTACTATTTTGAAACATTTTATACTGGAGTGACAAGTAGATTCCTGTTCTACTAATATTCTATGTATCCATCTAGGGTCACTGGATACTAAGATCCTATATCTTGAACCAATTGAATATTTCTTCTCACACCCATATGTGAGCTAATTGTCATCCTCTATAGGATTTCATCTTCAACCTTGTAGAAAAGGTTAATATATTCATCACTCCAGGTGATATTCAAGATCCTCATGTAGGTGTTATCCCATCAGTTCCTTCTAAGCTCGTACAAGGAATTATTTAATTCTCACACATGAGTCTGCATGTCATGTGTCTCAACTCCTAGTGGCTACAAATGTCTCTTCGTAGTCTATGCATTCTTTCTGTGAGAAGCCTCATGCCACGAATATTTCCTTGTATCCCACGATATTGACATATACTACATGTTGGATCTTGTAGATCCATAAGGAAGACACTACGGACTTCCCTTTAGGTCTCGATACTGCATCCTAGACATCATTCATCTTGAACTAATGTTTTCCTTCCCTTTCTTCTTGGCTACTTCTTCATAGCTAGAAGGCTCTGCATCAATAATGTCACTAAACAGTGCCACATAACTTAAAGTGTGTTTTAGGCCTCTTGAAGTCTCGTCATACTATTTTTCATTTTGGTTTATTTCTTGTTCCCAAGGTGGTATTTATATATCGAGGTCAATCTGCCATTCTCTTTATATCCGTCTGAATATTATTGGAGTGAAACTTGAACTTTTTTCACTTGTTCTTTGGAACAAGTCTCATCCTTATTTTCTTGTAGGATATTGTGCATGATCTTTCCTACAAGTTAAATGCACCAGTTGTATGGTTATAAAAATTTCATAAGGCATATTCATAATGGAAAATTCTTATGCACAACGATATATTCATGCAACTATTTTAGCCAATACAACATGCATTCATATATGGTATTGACAGAAACTTTCCGGATGCCTTCCATCTCTACCATAACATTATTGAGATTGTGCACTAATCCCAATATGTCATCAAAGAGGCCCATTTCATCCTATATAAGTAGCAATGGTGTTGTATATCACTATAGACTACTTACTCGTAACATGCATAGTAGTATATTGTTCATTAATGCAGACATTCTATCATGCATAATACATTTCACAACTAAACCATATCATATAAGCAACTAGATATATATGAAAATACAATTCAAATACTTATCTTTATTTGTTTCATGGGTAGACTCTTTCTTGAGACTTCAACTTCATCATTTTATTCATTCACAACATCATCATTTCTTATCCAAATGCTAATATGGATAAGAGATTTTTCAAGAATTGAGTCCTTCGTATTCCTCATCACTTGAGGGATCTTCTTTGAATTGTGAGAGCTTGACCTTTAGTTGCTCCCATATTCTCTTCTCTTATTATGAGTCGAGATTCTTCTTGTGTGCACACTTCCCAGAGTCTGTTGAAGGTAATCACTTCCTTCTGGCACACATTCCTCGAATGAATGAATCTCGTGATCTTGGGAGGCCATTCAAGGTGGTTGTAACAATATCGTATTCTTCTTCAATTGCTTCATCATAGAATTGAACACTTCATTTTGGTGTATTCAAGGATGACACATGAGGGATGAGATGATATTTAATATAATATAAAATGATTCCCTTGGCTCTATCCTTAGCCTCATCTCCATCTGGCTCCTAGACATTTCTTACTAAAATACTGATCCAAGTCAATTTCTTAAAGGATCATAGAGGTCCTATACTTCCATACTTGAAAGTTGTCAGCTTAACCAAGCTTGTTATTAAGCTGGCATGATTAGTCATTTTAAATGAGAACCTCAAATATAAATAGCAAAAATTTAGATCTTACTGATTTGAGGTGTCCATCTTGGTTTTTGAGCTCATTGATCTAGGGTTTGTCAGAGAAACCCTAATTTTCAAAAATTAGATTTTCAAAATTTTAATTGGATAGAAACATGGGGCTCTTCAAGGACAGATGTCCAATGTACTCCTTTTCTGAAAAAAGTGGAGGGAACCTCCCAGAACAGGAAGCCCTAGTTTTCCAATTTCTTCTATAGAAATGCCTGATATTTCTTCTGTAATATCTCTGAAATTATGGCTCCTATGTGTCTGAAACATAGTACTGTGGTATAATTTTTTTTCCTATTTATAACACCGCAAGTTATAGTATAATTGGTTTCACCAATTGGGACTTATGCACGTTTTCCCAAGGTGATTTATTTCATAATTGTTTAGAATATATAACTTGTACGGACTTCCACGTGTCACTGGTTCACCTTCGGGGTCTGAAACCTCTACCAAAAAAATTACATTCCATGCCTTATCTGGAACATCTTGATAAATTTCATTTGGACCTTCATAGCTCAAGGTATAGCAATTATTCCTATGTCACCTGTTTAAGGATGAATCATGGGAGAGGATGAAACCATGACTTGGAGGAATCATATCTCCTAGTAGTGAATTTGAGGATGAAACTTTTACATATGGTTCATCAGGAATTTATCTTCATCCTGTAAAAATTTTGGCTCTTGATCCTTCTCCAATATTGCGATATAGTGAATGTACCAAAAATACTATTTTTAGTATTTTACGGTTTTCAAGCATGAAACCCTAATTTTCATTTTCTTCCATTGCAATTGTATTTTGGTTGTATAGTGAAACTTATTTAGTTCAGACACTGATACCACCAATAGATGTGCCCTAGTGAGGTGAGTTAGCCTAGAACTCCTTGCTTGATGATCTGTGGTGAGAACACTTTCAACTAGGAAGCCCTAGTTCCCACAGCTGCACAGTGTCTTCTTCTCAGGTTAGCTCTGATACCATGTTATATTTTTATCATTTAATCAATATTATCTAGGATCTTATCTAAGAGAATAACATGCACAACAATAATCTAAAGAGACAAGAGACAGAAATATTTTTCCTCGGGGAAACCATAAAGGATATAACCCCACAACTTCCTCAAAGATAGAATCCACACAAATAGCAAAGGTAAAACCCAAATATACAAAGATGATCTTTGACAACTGTTCTCTATCTCACTTGTGAGAGATACTTCTCTCTCACTCATGTGCTACTGTTGAGTGAGTGTGTGTGTCAAATAAAGAGTCTCACTCTCTATTTATACTTGTTTTCCACTTGGAAATTACTCTACAGGGATGACCTCACTAGGATATTCTAATAACCCTAATACAACTTAATTGTGGGGACTATTTCCTTGACTTACAATGGATGGTTAACCTCAACTCAATTGTGGGGACTATTTCCCCGACTTACAACAGCGGGTTAACCTTAATGAATTTACTTTATTATATTAACAAATCTCCCGATTGGAGGAACAAACATCTCCATAAGGGTATAATGAAATACAATAAGAAATAGACAAGTGAATACATTCTGAAGTTACAAATACATCAACACTTTTCAGTCATAGGGGCAGTTAAATCAAGAATCGTTTGATTTCTTGAATTAACTCTTTTTATTTAACTTAGGAACTTTTGACTTGTTCCTATTTGGACTCTTGTAGGTATTTTAATATTTAATTATCATTAGTAATAATAATAACATATGGATCCTTTCCTTTATTTCTTATAGATATTAGTATTATTACTATGCTTACTCTTTGTACATATCATGTACATACATACATACATACATACATACATACATACATACATATATATATATATCATTTGTTAACATTTTATCCTTAGGTATCATATAGCATGATCCCTAAACTTACGACACTTTGTTTAATAAGGCCTTCAAGTAGGGGTTAGGTCAACTAGGTTAGGAAACTCTAAACCTCCTTGCATGTTGGATTCCCTCATATAACATGGTAGTTCTTCAATATTTGATTAGATATAGAAATTCAAAATTCCATTTAATCACTTAAGAATAAGTAAGATGAGATCATTTTTTATATGAGTTGTTTTCACTCAACATAGTTAATTCTTTTCAATAAATCCTAATGCTTATCTAAATCCCATACTCAAAGATAAAATCATGGAGTTACAAACTTAGTGCAATTTCAAAGCTCCTCGCTCAACACTAATGCTAGGATGTACTTTTAGGATACACCTAGGGATACAATGGCCAAGGATCCGATGTTCCAAAGCTTATGCTCAACATCAACTTGGAAGGCTCCAGGGATTATGCCCAACACTTCCAATTTTATATTTTTGTGTGCTTCAAAGATTCATTCTCAACACAAAGGTTTACATAACTCATGTTTTCCAGAGCTTCTCACTCAACACAAATATAAACACTCATGTGCTCCAGAGCTTCTCACTCAACACAAACATCAAATACCGATGTGCTCCAGAGCTCCTCGCTCAACACAAAACATCTCATCAACTATGTGCTTCAGGGTCCATGCCCAACACATGAAATCATATATAAAACATATGAAATTGGATTATGCCCAATATATCAAACAAATCATCATGTTCATGTGCAGTGGGGTATTAGACCCAATATACCAACTACAAATCAAAGTAACATCATAATCACCGGGGCTTATGCCCATAAGTGTTAGGTCAAAATTCATGATATTACATCCCTCCCAGCTTAGAAAAACATCGTCCTTGTTGTTCTAGGGACTCGAAATGAAATCATGAAATAAGGAAAGGTAAGCCTTTCTCATGGTTGATTCATTCTCCCAAGTATCCTCATTGGCCTCGAAGTGCCTCCATTGCACTTTCAATTGAAATATGGTGTGCTTCTTGAGCTGCATCTCTCTCTTTTCCAGTATATGCAGGGGTTCAAGGGAAAAATCCGCTTCATGTTCCACCTGTAATAAGGACCAATCAATCACATGTTTAGTATCATAAATATATTTCTTTAATAAATATGCATGGGAAACATTATGGACTCTTATGTGAGCGGGTAACGCTAGTTCATAAGCCACTAGCCCTCTCTTGGCTAGTATCTCAAAGGGTCCACAAAATCTAGGTGCTAACTTACCACACCTTCCCAAGCTCAGCAAGATTCGTTTTGATTTTACTTTCAAGTAAACATGGTCACCTATTTGAGAATATTTATGTTTTCTTTTCTTATGTGCATATCTTTTCTTGTCGTCTTGTGCTTATTTAAGGTTTAGCTAGACCTTCGTAACCAATTGTTCTAGGTCCTTTAGTAAGTTAGGCCCTAACAAGAGTCGATCCACCGGGCTATCCCAGGTAACCGGTCTTCTACACTCCTGTCCATAGAGTACCTCAAAGGGACTCATATTGGTGAAAGTCTGGTATCCATTGTTATATGCAAACTCTACAAGATGTAGGTAATATTCCCACTTGGTGGGGTTGTTCATGACATACATCCTAAGAATGTCCTCTACAATCTGGTTGACCTGTTCAATCTTCCCATCTCTCTATGGGAAATAATCAATAATAAAGTTCAATTGCATATCTAATCCAGAGAATAAGGATCTCCAAAATTTCTCTATAAACTTAGTATCTCGACCCAAGATGATTTCCTTGGGTATCTCCTACAATCTAAATATCTCCTTTAAGAAGATGTCAGAAATGTATACTTCCTTCTAGGTTGACTCCACTGGAATGAAGTGTATTGCTTTTGATAATTTGTCAAATACTACAAATATAGAATCATTTTTCTTCTTACTCTTAGGTATACACATGATAAAATCCATACCAATGACCTCCCACTTCTATTATGGAATGGGTAATGGCTACAGCAACCCCAAAGGATGCTGGTGCTCATCTTTGACCAACTAGCATTCTTGAAATTTTGCGATAAAAAATGCTAAGTTGACCTTTGATTTAGGCCAGAAAAAGTGTTTCTTAACTGCGTATATCATCTTTTGATATCCCATATGCCTCAAGTAGGGTGTCCAATCAAATTCCATGAGGATCCTGGCCCGAATGTCCCCTCTTGCCGGAACCTACAATCTCTCCTTGGACCATAGCAATTTTGTTTCATCTACCTTGTACTCTTTTTTTTGTTGAAACAACCTATCCCCTTGGACCTTCTTGAGGATTTCAACATAGAATGGGTCAACTCTGTTGGTCATTTTAATCCTCTCATGCAAATCTGAATCGATTTGACTTAAAGTCACCTCATATATCATATGAGTTCATCGACTCAAAACATCAACTATTTTGTTCTCTTTTTCCTTTATATTCTTTACCTAGAAATGGTACTTTCCAAGGAAATCCAACCATCTGGCTTACCTGGCATTCATATCTTGTTCCCTAAATAAATACTTCAGGCTCATATTGTCCATCTTCAAAAGGAATTTCTTTCCCATGAGGTAGTTCCTCCACATATTCAAGGCGTGGATGATGGCCACTAACTCAAGATAATGGGTGGAGTAGTCATTAGAGGAAATTTCAACTCAAAATGGGCCTGCTAAGAAAAATAATAAACTAATAGTTAAAATAATAAAATAATATTTATTAATTTTGGAGGAAGAAAAGAAAAAAAACTACTTTTTTTGTTCGTATTTTCGACATATCTCCATGTGATTTTACTCAAATTTTGACCAGGAGAGCTCGTTGGATGTGAAATTAAATTCCACATCCAACAAGTACCCACTTGGCATACTTTTGACACACCGCGCTACCCCAAAAACAATAAATACCTGAAAATATGTGATGATGATGTCGTCATCGTGTATTTTCAAGTATTTCATCATCACGTATTTTCAGGTATTTATTGTTTTTGGGGTAGCGCAGTGCGTCAAAGTATTCTAAGTGGGTAATTTTTGGATGCATAATTTAATTTCGCATATAGAGAGCTCTCCTGATCGAAATTTGAGTGAAAGAACAGGGAGATATGATGAAAATACGAACAAAAAAGTAGTTTTTTTTTCTGATACTTATCCCCAAATTTATATTAAAAAATTGTTTAAGACCTATACAGTATTTCAAATTTAAATCAATTTCATTGGCTAACACATGATGACATGGAATTTGAATTATGGTTAAAAGGCCCATTTTGAGTTGAAATTTCCTCTAATGTCTGCTCATGTTCCTTTAACTTCTGCGATTCATAACAAATCGCTTAATCGTTTTGTAAGAGGATTCCTCTGAGCCCTTCCTTGCTTGCATCAATGAAAACAATGAAATCCCCATTAGGATCTGCAATTGGTAGTATCGATGTGGTTGTCAAAATCTATTTAATATTTTGAAAACTTTCCACGCACTTGGTTGTCCATAAGAACTTATTTGCCTTCTTTTGCAAAGCAGGCATGGGACGAGCTATCCTCGATAAGTTCTCAATGAACTTCTGGTAATAACCGGATAATCCCAAAAAGGATCTAATCTCAGTGACACTAGTATGGTTAGGCCAATCCTCTATCGATTTAATATTTTTTGGGTCCATCGCTATCCCCTTCTCGGAGATGATGTGACCCAAGTATTGTATCTATGGTTTGTAAAAATCACATTTACTAAACTTGGCGTAGAGTTGGTGTTCTCGTAACACCTTTGTCACTATGCGAAGGCATTCCTCGTGTTCCTCTTTACTCTTAGACTAAACTAGGATGTTGTCTATAAAGACCAAAATAAATTTATCCAGGTATCTACTGAATATATTGTTCATCATACACATAAAGTTCATGGGTGAATTGGTCAACCCGAATGGCATCACTAAAAACTCGTAGTCATTGTACCTTGTACGAAAGGAGGTTTTATGAATATCCTCATTGTGAATCCATACCTAATGGTACTCCTATCATAGGTTGATATTAGAAAATATCTTGGATCCTCCTACTTGATTGAAAAGTCATTGATCCTAGGGAGTGGGTATCGGTTCTTGATAGTCATTTTGTTAAGATGATAGTAATCAATGCACATTCGCATTGTGCCATCCTTATTCTTTAAAAAAAGTATTGGTGCTCCCCAAGGGGACACACATGGTCAGATATATCCTTTCTTAATCAACTTCTGCAACTGCAGTTTGATTTCCACCAATTCTGGTGCACTCATGCGGTAAGGGGCTTTTGAAGATGGAACTGATCCTAGTGTCAGTGCTATTGAAAATTCTAAATCTCGTTTCGGTGGTAATCCTAGGATTTCCTTAGGAAATACGTCCTTGAACTCTACGAGAACTAGAAAGTCCTCAATGTGATGTTCTCTTCCATATTCTATGTCCTCTATGTTCACTGTGAACAATTTGTTGCCTTTCCTAAAGCAATTCTTTGCTTGTAAAGCAAATATCAACATTGCAGAAACGTTCTTAGGTATGACTTGAATATTTACTTGATTTCCTTGGCTATCTATACACAATATTGACTTGTGTAAGCAATCGAGCATGACATGGTGTTGTTCCAGCTAGTCCATGCCGATAAGTATATCATACGATCCTAATGGTAGGATGTTTAGGTTTAATCTAGTAGGAAAATCATTCATGTTTACCACACATTCTTTAACTATTTTAGAAACTTTATGTTTCCTGCTTGTGGCTAATTTCACCAGCCAAGTTTTATCACGTTTAACTTTGCCTAGTTTACATACATCAACAATTTTAGGCGATACATAGCTTTGGAAAGCACCGTGGCCAATCAGTATTGAAATAGAAGTGTTTAAGATATTACCCTCTATCTCAACCATGGTATCCTGATGGTCTTTCTTTAGGCCATCCAAGGCTGCATAAATCCATGGTTTTCTAGATATATCTTCTATCGTTGGTTCTTCTTGTAAGTTGTGCAAGACTCCGTTGGTATTTTTCTTATAGTCTCGGGAATAATGGGGCCCTTGGAATTTCCAACATTTGATTTGCAGTGGGATAACATTGCCTCCCCTATTTGCTGCTACCTTGTTAGCATTTGGAATTGGTACATATGTCTTTGTAATTGTTTTTTTGAAGTTCTTGTTGGATCGAAAACTATTGTTCTGCTTTCGGTAAGGTGGTGGGTTGAAACCTAGTTTGCGGTTGTCCGAGAAGGTCCTAGAACTGTCTCTACTTCTGTTGATCTTTTCTTTTTGCAAATGTCCATGCTCATAGAAAATCCTAATTTTGTCTAAGTTGGTGTCAAATGTTTTAGGCATCTAAAATTGAATCCTTTCCCAGAAGTTGGGAGGAAGACATCCTAGAAATTGTTGTAATTTTACTTTCTCATCCTTTATATAAGGTACATAATGTAACAAATCCAAAAATATGTTAATGAATGCATCCATAGTCATGGAATCCATCCTTAACTCGTGAAACGATTTCATATTTCTGTTGAAGAACCTTTCCAATGATGTATTTATCTTCGAAAATATTTTGAAAATTACTTCATCAAACTTCTATTACCTCATCTTTCTTGGTATGCTTTAGGTCTCTCCACCATCTAGTTGCTTTTCCATTTAAATTATAGATGGTTGGATGGGATTTCATTTCAGTAGAGTAGTTATGCACACAGAAATATTTGCTCATCCCTAGAAGCCATTCTTCATCTTTCTCCCATGTGTTCATCTCTCCTTCATAGGTTGGGGATTTTATCTTCCTGAACTCTCCCTAGAGATTGTCATCATTTCTCTATTTATTTCTGCAAGGATAAAGAGAATCATCACTAGAAGGACTGTGAATCTATTTTTGGAGGTTCAGGGGTATGCTCTTGTTTTCCTTCTTCTCTTTGGCTGCTATCCCGTTTATGATAGAATTATTTCTTGAACATGTTGGTTGAATGAGTGGGTCTTCCCTGCGGGATTCATTCCATCATGTTTCCCAACAAAACTTCATTAATCCCTTGTTGTTCCTTTCTTTCATTCAAATTATCATCTTTGAAACTCTGTACATCTTCTTGAAGACTTTGTATGGTTTCCAGTATATCAGAATTTAGTTCCACCACCAGTTCTACTTCCTGCGTGGGGGTATTCAACCTTCCTTGCCTGGTGTTGTCTTCTTCAGTGTTCATGATATGAATTGTTCTTTTAAATCCTGCAATTGCATACTTTTAAATAACAGGAATTTTTTTTTGGTTAGTTAACCAAATTTAAAACATACTTTATTTTCTGCAACGAATGTCTAGTATGCCCATTTGGTCTCTTAGTGTTGAAACTAGGCTCTGATACCACTTGTAATGTCCCCAAAATTTGAAATTTTTTTTTTTATTAGGCTAGTTAATTACTACCTGAACTAGACATTAACTATTCTTAAGCAGAATGTGTTGAACTTTGTTCATGGAGCTGAATTGTCACGAGTTGTTCTTACCCTCTTCTAGATGTTTTCCCCGACATGGTTATTAATGTAATTATATATTTACTTGCATCTGAGTTAGATGGTTACATTGTTCCTTGTTTGTTTCTTGTCATTTATTTACATGTATATGTGTGTTCAATTCATAGCTTACTTGCTTGTTATACATTTTGTTTACTGGTTTATGGAAAATCCTGACTTAACTTGTATTGACAAGGGGTGGAGTGGCGAGACTTGTATCCCTTGTAGGATCACTTGGAGAGGTAACTAGTTTTTACTTGACCTTACACGGTTTACTTAGTTCATATTGAAATAATGCATCTCCTTCTTTGTTTTGTGCAAGTGTACTAGATGACAGAAAACTTGTGATGATAAATAAACAATGCCATGCTACCTATGTTGAACTTCTTCATTTCCTTTGAAGACAACAAGACCAAAGTCCTATCCTAGCATCTATTATTACGGTTGTTAGCATTATCATTTAAGCATGGTTGGGTTTATTTATACTTATTTTAGAACTGATTACCATTATCACTTATGGTTCTAAGACCTTAATTAAGCTTCAAACCCGTGCTTAAAATTTCTATGGTTTAATTGTTATGTGAAAGGCTTAAGATATTAGATCTTAGTGATATGTTGATTATGATTTGATACCATATTTTAATTGTATTTTAATCCATTCATGGCATATTCCATATTCCATGAATCTTGGATTTACCCTAAGTCAACGATGCCAATGATGGGAGTTATAATGTGCATGGATTTACAATTACCAAGTCGTGATTGCAGATATGAAACTATAGGCAGAGAGGTAAAAAACAACGTTGATAGTGGAAATGGTGGTGGAGTAAATGCCCCTCAGGATATGTGGGTCTCAAGTCCTAATATTGGAATATCATGGAAGGTTGGGTCATTTGGCATTTCATTGGGTGAGCCGCTGCTTGGCTCTCTGGTTTGTATCATGGTGTGAGGTCTGGCTTGCATCTACGTTTTGGAAGGTATGCCCTTCACCTAGTTTAAAACGTTTGTTTATTGTTGTTTCAGCTTGAAGGATTGTCATACTTCACACATATTGTTATACTTTGTTTGCAGGTAGTGGGGTCTTTCGGGCAGTTGATGCATTACCTTTCATGGGTAAGACCTGTATAAAACAAGCCTAAACTTGTTCCTCCGCATGTGTATGTTTTGACAGAGATTTAAGCTCATTTCTTGATGAATGAATACTTGTGTGGGCTAGGGGTTTCGACTGTGTACATGTCTATTGTAAATAACAAAAAGCATCCATAGATGCAGATACAGTTTGGGGTTTTTTTGTTGGGTTTGGGTTTGGCGCATTTAGGCCATGACTAACATGATTCCACTCTATAATAAATTTGGGTTTTATATCTTTAACTTGTGACTATGATGATTTAATGCAGTCTCTATGTTTTAGTTAAAAATGCTAGGTTTCAAATCGTGACAACACCATTGCTTGCAATGGTGCATTGGTTTGGAAATACGACTGTGTAGTTGTTTTTTATTTTTTGCTTATAGTATAAATTATAGTGTTTCACAATAATGAATACACTTTTGTGTATCAATCGTGGTAATGGTTCTTGCTTGGAAAGGTTTTGACTTTGTGCAAATTTGATATCTATAGTTTAAATTCTCATTTGGGTATTTGCTAGAGTTGTTTGGGATTTAGAGTCGTTCCATTGCTGGCAAGGGAAATCTTTCTTTTATCTTAGTGACTGAATATGTATTGGTGAAATGTTGATTTATGGTGATTTACGATTCTGTTACTTGTCTTTTTATTAAGTTTTGGGGATGGCCGTGAACTGTGGTATTAACCTTATACTATGGAGGTCATTGCTATGATAATGTAGACAATGGTTAAAATTTTTATGGTTTATGTTAATGGATTATTTCTTTGTTTCTCGGTCGTGAGCCATGAAATTCTTACAACGTATAACTTTTGTTGTAATTTAGTGTATTGAAACGTCGACAGGGAAACGAATTTAATTTGTGGTTAATTCTTCTTGTATCCAAATGTTAAAAGTGTAGATTGTATAGAATTGTTAGTTTTTCAACATTAAGATAGCATTATTAGCATCTTTAACTGAGAGAATAATAAGCACATCAATCAAACACAAGAGACAATGAACACAGTGTTTTTCCTTGGGGAAACCATAAATGGAGAAAACCCCACAACTTCCTCAGAGATAGAATGAACACAAAAGGTAAAACCCCAAAACAGTAAGATGCACTCCCGACAGCAGTAACCTTCTTCTTCTCTAGCCCCAGAGTCTTCTACTTCCTCAACTATGTGCTACACTTGAGTGTGTAAGTGGTCTGTGCTAAATAGAGAGTCCAACTCTCTATTTATGCTAATCCCAACATGACGAAAACCTTAGTAGGGCTGACCTCTACTAGGAGAATCTAATACACCTAGTGCCCCAGAACTGCGGGGACTTTAACCCTTAGACGATAGGAGGGTTAGCCACAATGACTTGACATGACTTGTTTACATTATTGATCCTCCTGATCAGAACATCGGGGCATGAAAACATGATTCAATTACATTATAGATATATCCCAGAATAAACATCGGGTTATAATACATAATATAAATAGATGTATACATTCTGAAGTTACAATTACATCAACACTCCCTCTTAACTAGGAAGGTATTCTCTCGACACAATTTTCATCACTGGTCTTCTTCTTTGGATATTCTCATCATTCGCATCTTCAAGTCATCTTCATATTCAAGTCATCTTCATCTGGATCTAGATCATCACTCGATCTGGATCATCGCCACTGGATCATACTCAATCTGGAACATCACTGGATCATCACCACTGGATTTGGATCATCACTCAATCTAGATCATACTCGATCTAGAACATCACTAGATCATCATCACTGGATCTGGATCATCACTCGATCTGGATCATCACTGCTAGATCTGGATCATCACTCAATCTGGATCATCACTGCTGAATCTGGATCATAACTCGATATGGATCTCTCGGAGTCATCATAACTAGATCTAGATCATAGCTCGATCTGGATAATCACTTCGAGTCATCATCATATGTGCTGTCTCATGATTCTTCTCATCACATGAATTTCTACAGAGCCAACCATTTTTCATGCTCGTTGTAGGCCTAGCCTCCATGTAGGTCTTCTTTAGCACTTAGATCTGACCTACTCATCAGAAATGCATAGCACTCACATCCATCCAGGTGGGAACAAATCCTGCTTGCAATGATGGAAGAGTTCCACAGTTCTATCCAGGCTGGAACACATCCTGCTCACAATGATGGAATAGATCTGCACTTACATCCATCCAGGTGGGAACACATCCTGCTCACAATGATGGAAGGGATCTGCAGTTACATCCATCCAGGAGGGAACACATCCTGCTCGCAATGATGGAAGGGCTCTGCACTTACATCCATCTCGGTGGGAACACATCATGCTCACAATGATGGAAGGGCTGTGCACTTACATTTGACCTGGTACGAACCAAATCCTACACCCTCATAAGAAAGGCATGCACTCACATCTGACCTGGTAGGAACCAAATTCTACACCCTCGCCAGAATGGCCCCCAGTCCCAGACTAAGCTACCTGGTAACGAACTAGATTCCTCCACTCTCACAGAGAGTGGAAGTTTCCCTTACATCTATCCTACTCGACAGAATGGCCAACGCTCACATTTGACATGGGAGGAACCTAATCCTTTAGCCATGACAGAATGGTTCAGCCCTTATATCTGACCTACTTATCAGAATGGCTCTCTCAGTCCTAGACTAAGTATTCTTGGTAACTGACCAGGTACCTCCTTTCCCAGAATGGCAATCAGCACTCATATCTGACATGGAAGGAACCAAATCCTCTCACTATGATAGAATGACTCAGCCCTTATATCTAACCTACTTGTTAGAATGGCTATGGATCTTAGCACTCATATCTGACATGGAAGGAACCAAAACCTCTCACCATGATAGAATGGCTTAGCCCTTATATCTGACCTACTCATCAGAATGGCTATGGGACTCATCACTTTCCCTTGGAGGAAACCTCGATCTGGAGAACACCAAGCTTTTCCTTGAAGTACTCAAAATTCAATCTGGCCAATGGCTTCATCAACACATTAGCTATCTGTTCCTCCATCACAAAATACTGGAGCTTCACTACTCCCCTCTGCACCATATCCCTAATATAGTGATACTTGATCTCGATATGCTTTGACTTGTCATGAAAAACTAGATTTTCTGACAACTTCACGCAACTCTGGTTGTCACAATGTATACAAGTATCATCCATCTAGAGATCAAATAAATAAGATAGTATCTTTCACATCCATACTACCTCACAACTAGCTGAACAAGCTGCGGCATACTCTACTTCAGCTGTACTCAGTGCCACACAGGATTGCTTGCTACTGAACCAAGAGATCACACCTGATCCCATATTGAAGCAACACCCTGAAGTGCTCTTCCTATCGATGGCACTTCCTGCCCAATATGAATCAACATAACCCTCTAGGTTAATCTTTTGATTCACATTGTACTTGAGCCCATAATCAACTGTACCTTTCAGGTACCTCAGAATATGCTTTCCAACAATCAAGTGAACATTTCTCAGATCTGTCAAGAACTAGCTCAAGGTGTTCACAGCAAAGCAAATGTCTGGTCTTGTGTTCATCAGGTACATCAATGATCCAATCATCTGACGATACATCATAGCATCAACCGACTCTGATGAATCATCACTCAATAACTTCAAGTTCGATGCCATAGGTGTGGCCATAATCTTGCAATCCATCATCCCAAAGCTCTTCAGGATCTCTACTGCATACTTCCCTTGTCCAAGGAATATTCCATCCACACTCTGCCACACTTCCATACCTAGAAAATAATGCATCATACCCAAGTCCTTCATTTCGAACTCAGTAGCAATCTTTCTCTTCATATCAGCAATCAACCCATCCATACCTGTCACAAACAGATCATCTACATATAGTAGAAGTATCACTGGGCTATCATCTTCAACCTTGTAGTAAAGGTTGGAATTTTCTTTACTCTTGGTAAATCCAAAACTGGATAGAAAGCTATTGATTCTACCGTACCATGTCCTGGGTGCCTGTTTCAAACCATACAGGGCTTTCTCCAATCTGCATACATGAGACTCCCTGTCATGTTTTGCTTGGATTTCTGGAAGACCTTCAATAGCTTTGCTTGTAATAGGTAGTGCTCTGTAATGCACATATGCAAGCCTTCTATGCCAAAGTTCACTTGGCTCTGCTGTGTCATGGACCATGGCTTGTTCTGGATGGCCCTTTAATTTGTACAATCCTCCTTCTTGTTCTCCAATCACTACTGCATCATCAATAGTCTTTCCTTTTGGACACATGATGACTTGACCATCTATGAATGCAACCTGCATTTCTTTTGCATCTAATGCCGATATCGAAAGGAGGTTCTTCTTGAGTCCTTGTACAAACAATAATTCTTTCATTGGTAGAGACTTTCCAGAGTCTAGCTTATAGTAAGATTCCCCACCACCTTTTATTGGATATCGGTAGTCATCTCCTAGCTTCACCTTGTGAGGTGATTCATGTTTTGCCAGTCTTACAAACGATTCCTTGAATCCAGTCATAAGTTTGGAAGCTCCACTGTCTATAAGCCAATCATCACTTCCATGAGTAATGTTACCTGTGAGAGCGGAGATCAAAACATATTCATCCTCGCTTGAAGAAACTTCACTTTCATATCTGTTTCTTTTCTTGGATGGTTCATCATCCTCTGCAACATGAGCATGATGTCTTCTTTTGTTGCTCCTCTTTGTTAGCTTTTGTTTCTTAGGACAATTCCTTGCATAGTGTCCTACTTCATCACATGTATAACATATGATCCTAGATAAATCTTTTCTAGTGTTATCTTTGTGAGAGTGCTTACCTCTGAAGTGATGAGATCTTCTTTTGGTTGTCTTGGAGTGTGACTTGGAGTGTACTATGAGAGCTTGATCTTCACTTCCCATCTTTTCTTCTCGAGCTGCTATCCGAGCTTCTTCTTGAGAGCACTCTTCCTGTAGTATGCTGAATTTGACTAACTTCTTTCTAGCATAGATTACTTGGATGAAAGAATCCCATGACCTAGGAAGGCCATTCAAGGTAGTCCTCACAATATCTGCATTTTCCACTTCTTCATCTACTGCTTCTAGTTGTTCCTTGATCCAAGAAACTCTTGTGAAATAAGACTAGATTGTTTCTGCATTATGAATCTTCACATTCTTCAGTTGGTTTCTCAGAGTCATCTTTTGGTTGATGTTCTTCTCTTCAAACAATTTGGTTAGGGCATCAAACATAGCTTTTCCATAACAAACTTCTTCTTATGCAAGGCCTTAGCCTCATCTCCCTCTGGAACTAGAACCTCCTCATGGATGTAGGAGTCTAACTCATTTACTTCCAGGACCAGGGAGATCCTATACTTCCAGGCTCGAAAGTTATCAGCTTCCTCAAGCTTTTCATCAAGCTTGGTATGACAAGACATCTTAACTGAGAACATCAAATGGAAATACAAAATATTTTAGATCTTACAAGGCCAAGATGTCAGATCTAAATTTTGAGCTGAAATCCTATAGAGTTGGTTCACGAGCAAATTAGGGTTTTGCTTTTCCAAAGTTTTGTCCACCCAAATTCCTTGAAATTTATTCCTAACTTTGATTTTGGGGAGGCGATCAATCCAGGCCTGGGCTCACTGAAAAATTCCTCTTCTATGAAAATCCCTAATTTTTGGCAGCAGTGACAGGTCCAAAACTGAAAAACCTTGGAATTGGATTTTGTTTTGACAAAAAGATGTTCCCTAAGGAGAAGAGTTATTCCACCTTACTTTTGCTGAAAATATTTGGAGAGAGATCCATAAAGTAGGAAGCCCTAGTTACCACAGCTGGACAGTGTCTTCTTCTCAGGTTAGCTCTGATACCATGTTAGTTTTTCAACATTAAGCTAGCATTATTAGGATCTTTAACTAAGAGAATAACAAGCACAACAATAAAACACAAGAGACAATGAACACAATGTTTTTTCTTGGGGAAACCATAAATGGAGAAAACCCTTCAACTTCCTCAGAGATAGAATCAACACAAAAGGTAAAAACCCCAAAACAGTAAGATGCACTCCCGATAGTAGTAAACTTCTTCTTCTCTAGCCCCAGTGTCTTCTCCTTCCTCAACTATGCGCTACACTTGAGTGTGTAAGTTATGTCTGCTAAATAGAGAGTCCAGCTCTTTATATATACTAATTCCGACATGACTAAAACCCTACTAGGGCTGACCTCTACTAGGAGAGTCTAATAACCCTAGTTTCCCGGAACTGCGGGGACTTCAACCCTTAGACAATAGGAGGGTTATCCAAAATGACTTGACATGACTTGTTTACAGTATTGATCCTCTTGATCAGAACATTAGGGCATGACAACATGACTCAATTACATTATAGATACATCCCGAAATAAAAATCGGGTTACAATACATAAGATACATAAATGAGTACATTTTGAAGTTACAATTACATCAACAAGAATAAATACAAGCTATTGCACTGTTGATAAATTATTGTGAATCGACGCTTACGAGATTTGACGTTGGTCGTGGTTGGAAAGTAACCCTAGTTTTTAAACTGTGAGCTCACAGGATTAGATCTTGAGTTATGTGGGTTGTAAATGATGTGTGTGTAGTTTTTGTTTTGGCACAAGAGCTAGCTCGATTCGATCTTGTAACCTTTTAATTTATACTACATATGTTAATGTATTTTGCATTAGCTTATGGTTGATTTCTTATGTTATAATCTCTTGAGAGATACGATTTGGATAATGTATTTTATGTTTAATTTATAAAGTATATAGTTTGGTTATGAAGAATGAGGCAGTTGTTCCTACAGGCCATAAAGGTATCGATAGCTTAGCTTGATATTTGATATTGTTGTTTTTAATATGGAAATGATTTGGTTATAGTTCTGTTTTATGATATTTTATTAAAAGTGTTAGCAATTTATATTTATGTTATAAACTGCTACATACAGATTAGGATAATACTATAGATAATAGTTTGGTTTATTTATAAACAATATGAGCCTGCTGGAAATATGAAATATGCCAGCAGAGATAAGATATAGGATCCATTTTTAAATAGTTCTAGGGTTTGGAACTTGAATTTATAGACATGAAATAGATTGCAAAAATGAAAATAGAAAACAAAACCCTTCTATAGATAACCCTAACCTTTGGCAAAAGAAATATATCTGTTAATAAACAATGAGTTTAAACTGCAAGTGTTGAGCCCATATTTGTTATCATTTTTTGGGAATTAAATTACTCATTTAAACATATGTTTTGTTATCTTTTTTTGTATTTTCTTCCACGCAAATCACCATTTATCCCAAGGTATGAATATATTAAAAGTTTATATATAATCTATTTATTATTGTCATTTTATGATTTTTTTGATTTAAATTAACATTATTCAAGGCATATGTGATATGTTACTTAATGTGTATATTTGTTTGCAGGTTATATAGTCTATTTCGGTGAATTAATAACAAGTATGCAAACATACAGTGCATCCAAATCGCTATCCAGCTTATGAGGCAGCTCGATGTCTAGCTCATGATCCAGCTCGTTGTCTATCTCACGATCCAGCTCGTTGTCTAGCTCACGACGTAGCTCACTGTCCAGTTTTCTGTCCAGATCACGAATCAATCTGCGCGCATTTATTTACCAATATCATGCATTAAATGATGGAACATATTTGTAACCTACCTACTTCCCACATGTTTAAATGGTGGAACGTCTCCATTCTAGAGGACCTACCGTGTATGTTTCCTTTGCTTGACACCATTCCATCAGCCACGATAAGGAAGGAGCTCGCATGCCATATCACGATGAAGAGAACTAGACTCGCAAAAGAGAAGGAAGATACCTATGTGTTGGGATTTGATTTGTTAAAATCCTTTATGATTGACTAAATTTAGAGAGTAGTCGACCACTAAAGGGTCGACTTGCTCATCTCTTGTAAACAATATAAATACCATCCTTTGTGTGAGTGTTCGGGGTGGATCATATTCATTAGTTAGACAGGCATTTTTCTGAGAGAAGAATGTTGTAATATTGTCGAGTATTTTTAATAGAAGTTATACATTCCACTGCTCATGATTTTGTTCATGTAAGCGCTAGCCCGGAGTCACCCCTGATTGCTGAGAGGGCCCCTCATCAACTAGAGGTTTTCTTTTCTTGTTTTTGTTATTTTTCTTTGTAGCTAATTCAATTTTGATTTATAGTTTTTTTATTTCATTAAGTTACTGTAAATTTTTGTTACATTTGCTTTTTGCAATGCATTTTATTTCCATAATTAAATAGCTAGATTGCACGCATAGTTTTTTTCCATTTGTTTCTATCATTTCATTTCCATCTTATTATTTAGTTTTGTTCATAAGAAGATAGATTAGATTGTTTTTATCAATTTAAATAGACAAAGTTCTGTTTATTTCTTCTCTTTTATAATATTATGCAATTTGAATTTCAGTTTGTTTATTAATAAGTAATGATTCTTAATGTTCATGAATTTGTTCAAGTTTATTTTAGTGCTAAATTTGATGATTAAATAGGTTTATTTACTATTCCTTATGCATTGCATATTCATATGAATAAAATCAACTCAGAAGTAGATCATTTAGGTTATTTTATATTGTTTTCTTTATACAGACTGTCATTTTGACCTTCCTTCTAGTCTGTTTTCCAGACCTGCAGTCCAGTCTGTCATTCAACCCCCAGTTCTGTTTTTAGTGTGTTTTAAAATTGTTTTAAGTTCTGGTTCTTTAGTATTTGATGTATTCTTTGAATGTAATAGTTAGATAACAGTTTTATTTATTATTTAGACTATAAGTTTGATTGTTTTAGGTTATTTATTAAATTTTTATTCTTTTCTCTACCTCATTTCCCTTTGAACATGATTTTGAGTTAGGGTATGTTGTGTTTCTTTTATTTTTTTCCGATTCTTCTTACTATTGTATTGTTTTATAATTATTTTTTTGGATTAATTTGTCCATTTGCATGTAAAACTTAGGGTTAGTAGTGTTATCTTTAGGAATAGTTTCATTTTTCACTATGTGATTACCAACACAAACTTGTAGGATAGAATTCAGTTTCTTTATTAAGTTTTCTTTGCATCATAGCCTTTTAAGTAGTTGTTGATAGTATCCTTTTTAGTTATGAGTTATTTGTTTATACATTATTTAGTTGTTGTAGGTGCATTTCCAAATGTACACTCTCTTTTCTTAGTTAGTTTTTGAAGTCACTAAATAGACTTTGTAATAAAAGGTAGTGATTGTATTCTCATTTCTTAATTAAAGTAATATAGCTTGATATTATTTTAGTTTGATGTTTTGTCTTGGTTAAATTATATTAGTAATTGCATTCTTAGGAGTTTGACTCAGTTTTTTATTTTGAAAGATCTTTCGATCATTTGTTTGTTAAAATATTTACACGACACCCTCTACCTTTGCATATATTTTGTAGCCACTCGAAGCCTACCAAACCCGGTCGATAATTAAATATTAGGTGAATTAATCTAGGTATTATAACACCCAAGATTTTGGCATCGTTGCCGGAGAGTTGTTTTGTAAGGTAGAATAAATAGAATTTCCTTATGAAGTTTAGGAATAGGTTGGTGGCGGGGGAGTGGTAAGATGAGAGGTAAGAACCTGTGTATTTGTTATAACAAGAGCCCCCAAATCCAACAATAGTAGTAGCATAGGATTTTCTTTAGTTTAGTTTTTCATGAGCAGACCTAGAGATTCTAAAGGTAGATACACTAAAACTAGTTCCCCCACACCCATTGCCTTTCAATATTATGTTTCTTTCTTTTATACAAAGTTTTAGCGTGATTTTATTTATTTCATTCAAGTGTGTGACTTATTTTAACATTTAAATCACTTAGTGGTGTTGTAAGCACCACCCAGATAAACAAAAATCCATAGGTCACCCGATACCACTAAGACCTCCCCTCCTCCACTCTCTCTCTCTCTCTCTCTCTCTCTCTCTCTCTCTCTCTCACTCACACACACACACACACACACA
>LPNX010040975.1:102538-136002 GCA_001517045.1 Pseudotsuga menziesii
CCTCCCTCCACTCTATGTCTCTATGTCTCACACACACACATCCCTATGTATCCCCTTACCACATGTAGCGTCCCCAACCCTCCGAACGGCGAAGAGGATGCTACAGTGTCATTAAACATCCAAGAAACTAGCCGCATGAACATGAAGATACATAAAACCAAAATGCTTCAACATAAAATGTGCTAGGATGCATAATCCTTTACATACACAGCTGAAGCAAACATACATTCATTCAAGCATTCAACATGTTCATCATCATTCATTAAACAATAAATATAAATGCAGAGACGAAATGGTAAAGAATACTTATCTTATAAAGGATTCGTCCCACAACCAGCTACATCACTGCAACGTTCCACCCAACCATAGGCTAGCGTGCTCCTTAATCTCTCAGCAACGCTGCCACCCCTGAGCTGGGCATGATACCCTAAAGAATAAGGAATAAGCAGTCTTAAACATAGCCAAGGATACACAAAACAATAGATCATCCAATCCAACACAATTGGGTTTATCAGGCCATCCACAAATCATCCAAGCCAACACAGTTGGGTTTATCAGGCCATCACAGAGCTGGGAAAGGCTAATTGCTAAGCTAGTGAGCTCATTTCAGAGCTAAGGACACGTACACCAGAACTAGAATGGCCTCTAGAACACCCACACACACCCAACACAAGGAAATCAGTCCCTTGTCTGCTACATAGTCCCTCAGGACCTGACCTCCCTTCCAGTGCTATTCAGCGGTTGTGGAGAAGAAAGCCAGCCCTCTAGCTCTATCTATGTAGCTCCCAAACACACCAGGTTTATCAAGCAAACCAAGCCCTCATCCCCACTCCAACACAATCCAAAGACTAACCTCTACATACACGCAACCAAATAAGCTATTCACATCTTGGACAGAGGAAAGCAGCTCTTGAGTCATTCTTGGCCCTATCATGGCCAAAATAACTCCATAACAACCTACAATAGCCCCAAAATGTAACTACAAACACAACCAACCAAAACATAGGGGAAGCAAGAGTCCGTTCTCAACAATGAAGCCACGAGAAATTTACACAGTCCAACAATGGGAAAAGTAAACAAACTCTTAGCCCGTTCCTGAGAAAGAACCTACACACAGGCCACAATTGATAGGGAAATTACATGCCCCCATCCTAGAACATCGATTGGAAAACCGACACCCCCAGCTCTCTGCATGAGTAACAATCATGAGTGGGAGAGTGCCCATGCAGTTGTGGGGAGAATGGAATAATGGGTGTCGTTTTTTTTCCTTCCATCATGAGGGTCAACCTACTGGTGGATTGTGCATGTGGGCAAGGACTGACAGTCCTACCACACTCCACTCCCCAACAATAACTTCCCCAACTAACAGCAAGACATTTAATGTGGTAGTTGGATAAGACAGGGGAAGGTGAGAAAATCAAAAAGGGTGGTTGACAAGTAAAGGGGTTTAATAGCTGACACATGGATTTTCCCCATAGGCTCAAGGTTTGATAATTCCCCCTCCCTATCCTTAGGAATATAATGCCCTTTCAATTTGGTTGCAGTGACATAGTTGGTTGGATTCATTTTATTAAAATGCATATTTGCATGATGACAAAACTATTATGTGCCGTATATCACGATATACCATCGGGAACGATTACGTTCAACGAAACATATAACAACCAAATCAATGGTGGGGATTTTTCCTTTAGCTCCACACCATGATTCATTACAATATATACAACATGTACATTTAATGCAACGGGGTCAAAACTAGGGTGTTACATTCCCCTCCCCCTTCAATAGCACTGTCCTCAGTGCTTTACAAAATTTGAACAAAATGTTACACTGGTACCACCTCAGTTTTCCGCGAAATTGAACAAAAATAGATGTTCCAATCGCATGGCATCCTCTAGCTCCCACGTAGCCTCTTCAAGTCCGTAGTGCTCCCATTGCACCTTTACCTTCCCTATGGCCCTATTCTGGAGCATTGTGACCTTCCTATCGAGGATGCGCACTGGCTCGGTTCAGAACTCTCCCTCGGGTTCCACCTGAATCACATCCCAATTTATCACATGCTTAGGATCATGTACATATCTCTTAAGCAAAGAAACATGAAAAACATTATGAGCTCTAGTGCTAGCAGGCAATGCAAGTCTATATGCAACTGGCCCTATTATTTCAAGCACTTCAAACGGCCCACAATATCTTGGTGACATCTTGGCACAATTTTCAAGCTTCAAGGAACTCTTCCTTTCCCTCACTCTAAGGTAAACATGATCCCCAACACTGAACTTCATGTTCACCATATGCTTATATGCATAGCTTTTCTATCTGTCATGTGCCGCTTTTAGATTCTGCCTGATCTTTACAACCTCTTGCTCCATTTCTTTGAGCAATTCCAAACCAAGCACAACCCTGTTCAATGGATTATCCCAAGTCACTGGTTTTCTACACCTTCTTCCATACAAAGCTTCATACGGACTCATCCCCAAGGATGCATGTTGTCCATCGTTATAAGCAAACTCTACCAAGTGTAAGTAATCTTCCCACTTGGTTGGTTTGTCCATCAAATACATGCAAAGCATATCTTCAAGCACCTGATTAACTCTCTCTATCTGTCCATCTATCTGAAGATGGTATGCAGTGCTGAAGTTTATCTTTGTACCCAAATCTGCAAACAACACCTTCCAAAAATTGGAAGTAAACTTGACATCTTTGTCAGAGACTATTGCCTTAGGCAATCCATGCAATTTGAAAATCTCCTTCATGAATATCTTTGCAATGTCATTACTCTTATGCATAGACTTAACTGGTATAAAATGTGCTTTCTTTGTCAACTTGTCTACCACAACCATGATGGAATCATGTTGTCTTCAAGTCATTGGCAACCCTGTGATAAAATCCAGGGAAATAACTTCCCATTTCCATTCTATAACTAGCAAAGGATGCAACAAACCTGCTCGATGTTGATGCTTAACCTTTACCTGTTGACATTCCATGCACCTTGAAATGTATTCAGTCATATCCTTTTTCATTCTCAGCCAAAAGTACTGCTTTTTGGCTATAGCAATTGTCTTCTAGTATCCTGGGTGACCAAAATACAGAGTTTGATGGATCTCATCCATAACAACTCTCCTCAAATCTGCTACATTTGAAATATAAATTCTACCTTTATAAGTAAGAAGTCCATCTTCTTCCAATTTATATCCCTCATATCTCTTCTCAAGACTTTTCTGCTACAATTTGTCTTTTACCAGCTCATACAATTAATCTCTGGAAGTACAATCAACAATATGCTGCCTCAAATTTGATTGGCAAATACTAAAGGATGCCACATGCACATCCTACACCTTCCTGTTGAGTGCATCAGCTACCTTATTCTCTTTTCCCTTTATGTGATTGATTTAAAAATCAAACTCACATAAAAACTCCATCCATCTCGCTTGCCTAGCATTCAGAGTAGGCTGGTCAAATAGATACTTCAGACCACAATGGTCTGTTCTGAGCTCAAATCTTCTTCCCATCAAGTAATGCCTCCACATCCTAAGATCATGTACTATGGTTGCAAGCTCTAGATCATGAGTGGCATAGTTCTTCTCATGCTCCTTCATCTTTCTTGACTCATAATATATCACGTGGTTGTCTTGCATAAGGACTCCTCCAATCCCTTGTCTGCATGCATCAGCACATACCACAAAATATTTCTCTGAATCTACAACTTTCAATACTGGTGCATTGGTGAGAATATTCTTCAACCGCTAGAATCTTTCTTCACACCTTGATGTCCATTCAAACTTTATCCCCTTCTTTTGCAAAGAAGTGATGGCATGTGCAACCCTAGAGAATCCTTTAATAAATCTCCTATAGTATCCTACAAGTCCCATAAAAGATCTTACATCTGTCACATTTCTTGGAGTAGGCCAATTCATAATGGCTTCAACCTTTTCAGGGTCCACATATATACCCTCTTCTGAGATAATGTGACCCAAATACTAAATTCTATCTCTATAGAATTCACACTAGCTCAACTTTTCACATAGATGATGCTCCCTGAGCAATTGCAATGTCAATCTCAAATGCTCTTCATGTTCCTCCCTGATTCTTAGAATATACAAGAATGCCACCAAGGAAAACAAGAACAAAATTTTCCAAATACCCGTTGAATACACTGTTCACAAGGCACATAAATGTAGATACTACATTTGTGAGACCAAATGGCACCACTACAAACTCATAATGTCCATACCTTGTTCTGAAGGCTGTCTTATGAATGTCTTCATCCTTGATTCTCACCTGATGGTAACCAGACCTTAAGTCAATCTTGGAAAATACCTTTGCTCCTCTCATTTGATCAAAGAGGTCATCAATCCTAGGAAAAGGATATTTGTTCTTCACAGTAACCTTGTTCAATTGTCTTTAATCAATACACAACTTGAGTGTACCATCCTTCTTCTTTACAAACAAAACTGGTGCTCCCCAAGGAGACACACTCGGCCGGTAGGGATAATTTTAGGGGCGAATTTTAGCCGAGTGGGCTATTTTTCCATGTTTTTTTCCCAAAAAAGATTCACCATTTTGCATTTTTTGAAGCCTTGTTTCACCCAATTTTGATGGGGTAAAATTTTTTCACCCTAAAAATTGCCAAATTATTATATAAATGATATAAAATCCTTGTAAACTAAAATACTTTTTGAAAAATATCTCCAATCATTTTATAGTTGGAGTTTAAGAATTGGTAATATGCACCAACATTTATACACTTTTAAATAAGTATGGTTCCTTAAAATCATCCCTGTCGGCCAGATATACTTATTTTCCAAGAACTCTTGTAGTTGCATCTTCAACTCTAGCATCTTTGGTGTACTCATCCTGCAGGTTGTATTGGACACTAGTGCTGCTTCTGGCACATGTTCAATGGTGAAATTAATGCCCCTCTTTGGAGGAAGCCCTGGGATCTCATCAGGAAACACATCCTTGAATTCCTATAACAGCTGGTAGTCCTCCAACCTAGGAGCTTCATCTCTTGTTGGCTCCAAAATATGAGCTGCGTACAACTGAAAACCTCTCCTACATAACTTTTTCAATTGCATTGTTGAAACCTACCTTACTGAAATACCCTTTGGAATTCCTTTCACAACTACCGGGTTTCCTTCTTCAGCCATGCATTTGAAAGCCTTATTGTAACATTCAAGCTTCACTATGTGAGCTTCTAACCAATCCATTCCAATGAGAACATCATAGGAACCAAGTTGTAGAACATTCAGATCTACACAAGTGATCAATCCATTCATAACCAATAGACATTTCTCTACCACTTCACTATCTTTTCTCTTAGTTCCAGTGGATAGCTGAACTAACCAAGATTTTCTATGCTTTACTTTGTTAAAAGCACAAATCTCCACTACTCTAGGAGTAATGTAACTATGAGTAGAACCAGGGTCAATCAAAATAGAAATAGATTGTTCAACAATCTTACCTGCAACTTCAACCACAGTTGACTGGTGATCTTCCTAGCGATCCTCCAGTGCTGCATAAATCCTAGGGACTGCCCTTTCTACTTGACCCACATTTTCTTCTTCTTGAATGTTGTAAGTTGGCCTTGCATTCGCATTCTTGAGTGGACAATTTCTGCGCATGTGGGGTCCTCCACATTTCCAACATTGGAGTGATCCTCTCTTCTGCTGTGGATCTTTAGGATTTTCTCCAATCACTCCAACTGTCTTACTCGCAGCTTGGGATGGTTGCTTCTGCTGATTCCTAAAGATAGAAGGTTTGAAACCTTTCTTTCTTTGGTCAAAATTCTCATTCTTCTTGTCCTTCCATGCCTTATGGTAATCAGGTTTACCTTTTATTTTCTCATAGCAATACTTAGGCTTCCTTATTGCTTCTTCAAGAGTTCTAGGTTCGTAAAAATCAATTCTATCTTTGTAAGACTGATGGAATCCACTCAGAAACCGCTTGACCTTCACTTTTTCATTGCTGATGTACTAGACATACCTCAACAGCTCCAAACAATTATTTGCATACTCTTCCATGGTCTTCTATCCCAATATCAGCTCATGGAACTCTTTGATCTTATCATCATAATACCTGTCAAAGAGGTATTTCAGCTTGAAATACTTCTTAAACTGTTTCCACTTCAATCTCCTTTCACTGATCCTTTTTACTTGCTTGAAGTGTTCCCACCAAATGGATGCCTTTCCATTCAGATTGAATATGGCAACTCTTGCCTTCATGTTTCCCGAATAATCCTGAACTTGGAAATACTTCTTTATCCCAAGAAGCCAAGCTTCAGCCTCTTTTCCAATCTTTACCTCACCATAAAATGTAGGAGGTTTAGCCTTACGAAATTCATCCCGATATCGATCCCTATGGGGTCTCTTTCTTTTTCTTTTACGAGAATATGAGCTTGAATTCCCGCTAGATTCTTCAGAGTCAGATGATCCACTAGATGTCCTTCTCCTTTTGCTAGTACTGCTCTTACTTCCTTTCAGTCTTACTGTACCCCACCCTGAGTCTATCTTTCTTTGTAAGTCTATCAAGCTCTGCAACATAGCAGCATTCAACTGATCCTGCTATTCCTGGGCCTTAATCAACCTTCTCATGGTGGCTGCAACATCTGATGGCGTCTCTTGGAATCTTTTTCCATTAGAATCTATGTCATCATTTCCATTACGAACATTTTCTCCCACGACATCTCATGCACGCTCGAAATAATACCGAGCATCATATCCATCATGGGTTCTCATAACTGAACCACCACTTACTTACCAAACTGTACCACTTGGAATACTGCCCTAGAAGGTGTTTATGATTCTACAAACGTGTTAGTAACACAATTCTTAGATGCATAATATTGATATAAATCAGAACTAATTACCTTCTTCTCTTGGAAAAATTATAAAATACAAATTTTCCCAAGCACAAAATCTTCTTCTTTTTCAACCTTGTAATCCACCGACAATCTACTAAAAACCCACTGAAAAATAGCTAAGAATCATTGAAAATCCCACTAAAAAACAGCTGAGATTCACTGAAAATCCCACTTGAAAACCCAAAAATTTCCTTGTATAAAATCGGGTCTCAGCCCAACTAAACTCTTGACACTTCAACGGTCAAAACAACAAATTTCATCTAGCGCTCATCGGCTGCCCTCTCAACTGTAATTTTTCGATGTATCGACGGTTCCATCAACTAAATTTTTTCGATGCATCGGATCCTTGGTGGTCTAAGCTTCCAGACTGCTATCGGCGCTACCAAGAACACTGGTGTATCAATGGTTGGATGCACTATTCATCGGGTCAATAGTTCCATTGGCATCCACAACGGCGGGAAACCATCCAACTTTCTGTGGAGCATAACACCCATCGGCGGGTCGAACAACTAAGCACTATGTGTCGGCGATCGACAGTTGAAAGCTTTAGCCATCAGAATGATAGTCCAGTTCACAGCCACAACAGTGGACTCACAAACAACTAATGTTTTTCGACATTCATTAACGATCAGAACAACTAATTTCTCCTGGCATGTCAATGGACTAATCCACTAACCTTCTCCGACATATCAGCGGTCTCATCAACTATTTTTCATCGATGTTTTAGCAATCTGAACAACTAACTTCTTTCGACATCCGCCACCACATCGGTGGCTTTATCATCTAAATTTTGTCGATGATTTCCATACTTAGAGAATTTTTGTTCTCTTTTTTTTTCCTCTGCATTGGCGCCCTCGTCCTCTATTCCCCGTTGACGTATCGACACCCTGATCATCTATTTTCCACTGATCCCATCAACTTCACTGGAACTTCCTTTATCCTTCACCGACGTATCGGCACCTCAAACAACTAATTTCCTCTAATGGTGGTGACATTTCAGCGACTCCATCATCTAATCATCGGTGATCAAATCAACTGATCTTCGTCGATCGTCGATAGTCGATATCGGATGTTCCTTCAACTAAATTGAGCCGGTGTTTCAGCGGTCTTCGGCTGAACCCCATCGAAACTATACCTCCCACATCCACTAATCTCCGCCGACAGCCGATGAACACTTAGAAAAATTTCCAAAATCCTTTCTTCCTGCCCCTCATTAGGTGGCCTTCTACCTATGCTTTTCGATGTATCATAGGATATTCCCACTTAGTCCTCCAATGACCTGACGAGCTTGGTGCTTAGGAAAATTTTCCAATGAATTTTTCTAGAAATTTTCTGATTTCCACTGGGTAGAGGGCACCTTGCCTTTTTTATATTATTTCTTATGGCCCATTGAGGCCCATGCTATAACATTTTCTCTGATACCACTCTGTAATGTCCCCGACCCTCCGACCAACAAAGACGACGCTACGGTGTCATTAAACATCTGGGAAACTAGCCCCATGAACATGAAGATACATAAAAGAAAAATGATTGAACATAAAACATGGTAAGATGCATAATCCTTTACATACATAGATGAAGAAAACATACATTCATTCAAGCATTCAACATGTTCATCATCATTCATTAAACAATAAATATAAATGCAAAGATGAAATGGTCAAGAATACTTATCTTATAAAGGATTCGTCCTGCAACCAGCTATGCCGCTGCAACGTTCCACCCAACCATAGGATAGCATGCTCCTTAATCTCTCAGCAACTCTACCACCCCCAAGCTGGGCATGATTCCCCAAGGAATAAGGAACAAGCAGGCTTACACATAGCCAAGCATACACAAAACAGTAGATCAGGAAAGCCGACACAGTTGGGTTTATCAGGCCATCCACAAATCATCCAAGCCAACACAATTGGGTTTATTAGGCCATCACAGAGCTGGGAAAGGCTAATTGCTAAGCTGGTGAGCTCATTGTAGAGATAAGGACACCTACACCAGAACTAGCATGGCTTCTAGAACACCCACACACACCCAACACAAGAAAATCAGTCCCTTCTCTGCTACACAGTCCCTCAAGCCCTGACATCTCTTCTAGTGCTATTCAGGGGTTATGGAGAAGAAATCCAGCCCTATAGCTATGTCTATGTGGCTCCAAAACACACCAGGTTTATCAAGCAAACCAAGCCCTCATCCCCACTCCAACATAGTCCAAATACCAACCACTGCATACATGCATTCAAACAAGCTATTCACAGCTTGGACAAAGGAAAGCAACTCCTGAGTCATTCTTGGCCCTATCGTGGCCAAAATGAATCCATAACAACGTCACGGGGTCTTGACTTAGTGAAACCATGCCATAGCACGTTCGTTCGTGGCATATGAAACAATACCCTATTTTCAAAAAATATTGGAAAATACCTCCCAAAATCATTTTTTTTAACCCCCTCCCAATATGCCTTCCCAATTTAAAAAAACCACTATTTTCACTGTATATTGCATGTATCAATTTTTTCGTTTACATTTTTTATACCCCTTTAGATTTCTACCTAGTATATTGACATGATACTCGACATTCATTCTTTTCCCTTACCATGCAAAATAATTATTCATAATTGTGTAGGGTTCCTCAACAATGAACTAAGGCTACTCCCTCTATGATCTTTCTCCTCTTTGTTCAATAAAAATGAACTTTATGACCCCCCCCACACACAGATATGCACTCCTCTCCTTGATCTATGGGATATGATACCTTCTCAAGAGACTAGCCACCCCTTGTTGAAATACCTAGCACATGATACTGATGGAAACAAGGAGAACAAGAGAAGAAAATAATAATCATCCTCATTTATGATGATGCACTTCGAGTGGACATGCATGGACCATGAAGACTATGAAGAACACCTAAGATGACTTGTTGTGGTCATAGAATCACTTGAAGGACTAAGAAACCCAAGCACACCTAGTATTGGTCCAAGTACCCACCAAGTGAAGAACCAAAGTACCTCAAAGATAAATAACAAAAGATTAAAAGGTCATTGGACCACAAAAGATTAAATATCAATGGTCAAAAGATTAAAAGAATGAAAACCCCAAGGGTGGCCTTGTAATTGTGTGGAATCATCTTCCATTTTGATGAACTCTAAATAAAGATGTCTCCTCGCTTGCCAATCATCAATCAAGTTCACCATTACGGCTCCTAAGAGACAAGTCGTGGGTTTCTCTGCTAAGTTCTTTTCTAGTTTTAATTCTTGAAGAAAATCGCAGCCTTTGAGGGATAGGTATCTTCTCCCTCCAGATCATGGAAGCACTTCCATTTCCTTTCCACTACTACAAATCCATCCCATGCTACCCTAACCTAGTTAGGGTATTTTATAGTGGACCCGAGCCCTGCTAGGGATAAATCTTTGTGCACTCGAGCATTGTTTGGAGTCTCTACAGTGCATGGGTGACCAACTAAGGTCATTCTCTATGCATTCGAGACCTGCTGGGGCTATTCTCCATTCACCCGAGCCCAGCTAGGGCACACACAGGAACACAAAATCTCAATTTGGGTTTTTTACAGGTCATGGCAGCCCAGCTAGGGAACTAACAGGACACAACAGTCATCAACGAGGACTGCTCTAGCATCCGAAGGCACATAGGCAGTCTGAAATTGGTTAAAGACTGCTCCAGGAATCCAACAGTAGTACATTTAATGATTGAATAGTTTAGTGGCAGCAAACTTGTGCAGTTTGTTGCCTCTAAATCATGGAAGCACTTCCATTACCTTTCCATTGCTACAGATCCATCCCATGTTACCCTAACCTAGTTAGGGTCTTTTATAATGCACCCGAAGCCTACTAGGGCTAAATATATGTGCACCCGAGCATTGTATGGACTCTCTACAGTGCATGGGTGACCTACTAAGCTCATTATCTATGCATGTGAGCCCTACTGGGGCTATTCCAGGCTATTCTCCATTCACCCAAGCCCATCTAGGGCGCACACACGAACACAAAAGCTTAGTTTGGGTTTTGTACAGGTCACAGCAGCCCAGCTAGGGAACTAAACAAACACAATAATCATCAATGAGGACTGTACCAGCATCCGAAGGCACACAAACAGTCTGAAATTGATTAAATACTGCTCGAGGCATCATGGAGGCATCCAACAATTCTACATATGAGGATTGAACAGTTTAGTGTTAGCAGACTTGTACACTCTTTGCCAGGGTTCTTTTGGTCCATATGATGAATCCAAACTTGTTGTAAAGGATTACATTCTATCTACTCATGTACAAAGTCAGTCATCTCATTTATAGGATGAATTATTAGTTGCTTTGGGGATTTTGTCCTTAAAAGGTTTCCCCATGAAAAACTCTTATGTTCAATTTTGTGGATGATTGGTTTACTATTGTTTTAATGCTGGTATTAAATCTCAGTACTATCTATTTTACAGTCTGCAAATTCTGCAAAATCTGTTATTGCTATTAAATTTTACATGTTAAAATTTAACACCAACTAATCCCCTACAATTTGGACATTCCTAGAGAAAATTAACTCGAAGCCACCAAAACCTATTTTTTCCCTAATTCAGAAGAAAACTTGTACAGTTTGTCACTCTGTACCTATGGTACTTCAAGATGTGAATTTTTTATTATTATTATCTGTAATACCCTGATTAATCACTCTTTCCAGAGGTGATAGTCTTACTTCAATTGAAACTCCCAGTAACTAGATATGAGAACAATATTAACAAGTTTTCATATTACTCCACTATATAGTTCAACTGAAACTTTTATTAATACAAACTTCTAACCATTTCTGTTACAAACAAAAAAATAGGGACACTTAGTCAACAATATATACATGGTGCTTGCACAATTATTTTCACAATGTTGCAAAGTAAAAAAAACTAGTGTGGCAAAAGTACTTAGAGATATCCCAATGCTACACACAGCTAGAATAGGTGATTCAAAGATACATAAAGTACTCCTCTCACCATGTACTAAGTCATTGCATCACTCAATTAATAAACAACAATTCTCTAACTCGGTGGTGTACTATAAGTCTACATGTTTGTGTGTAAATTTGATACCCACTGGTGTCAAGGAATCTCAATTAAAAAACTACTATTCAAAAAATACAACATAAGCATGCAAAAACCCTGTTAATACTTGGGAATGAAAAATATACTTGATGAGGCACAATACCCCTCTAGATATTAGATCAGTGAGCACTCAATGAGACTGGATTCCTTCCCGACCTTCCCCTACCAACAAGTCAATAAACTTCCATGAGAATTATGTGGAATTACCAACCCAAACCCCAGGATAGTTACCAGCAAACCAGCAAAAATATCATCTATATCCATAGGGAATCTCAAAGTTGGTTTCTCCTTGTGCAGTTTACTACTCTCCAAATTTTCCTAAGCAGGCAGTCCTCTTCCATTAAGAGTTTCTTCCACCCAAAATTGGATTTTAGAAGTAATGGACCTCCTTGATCTTGATTTTTCCCCAACATTACAAATCCAGACCCCTCTGTAGACCCAAGTATAGAACAAGGGTTATATGTAGCTTTTTGACTTGATGACCCTCTAGTTATGTGATTTAACTGGGATAGCCAAAATAGCATTATGATAAAAGCTCCCTCAATGAAGTGCAATGAATGTAGAGGCTAATGTACAAGGCAATGATGCATTCCTAAAATAATATGACATATTTTCCCTTCATCAAGAGCTTTATTAACTATTTTAAATGCCACATTAAGTATTTGCGCATGTACCAATAGGTTATGTTTGTGTACAATAACTTAGACTGTAACAATACTTTTTCTTATTTTATTCTTCATTATGAGTTTTTGATGTTGATCAAAGTTTGACATGACAACTACTAGCCAATCATTGATGTTTTCACAAGCAACTTCAACAATTTGCTATAGGATTACCTAAACATCGTAAGGAGGGCTTCAAGATATTTGTACACCACTAATGGATTTGCGAACAATTGATAATTTATCCGAAGAAACTGTAAACTTTGTTTAAAATAGAAATCACAGGATAACATGTACCATGCATACCTTTACAATGTCCTGCATCATTTCCATGTCACTCTGTATAAACATAAGGCCTTTATAGTTCTCTTCAAATATCTCAACATATGGATCTTGAAGGAAGAAGTGTTCTTGCCCTATGGGATTCCTCTTCCTCATAGGAAATACTATTTTTGAGATTTTTGTACTTATAGCAGCTGGCTAAGAACATGTAAATGCAGAGGTTGACTGCACTTAGAGAGGCTAGGAGCCAATAAAGGTAATCTAAATGAGCTTTGTTCAGGTTGTCTACAAACCAGCCACTCCCCTTGTTTCTCCAACTAAGCTTCTCAGTAACTGAAATAAGGATGCTGCTTAGAAAATTACCAACCCCTAGAACACTCAGATACACAGCAATGCCCATAATTTTCATAGTGTCTGGCATCTGATCATAAAATAAATCTTGCATTCCTACCATTACAAATACATCAGCTATGCTAAATAGCATGTATTGTGGAATCAGCAGAGAAATACTCAATGGAATTGTTGCATGGGGCATATCTATCAGCCCATTATCCTTTGCTACTTTGATTCTTCTAATCTTTGTCAATGAAGCAAAAATCATTGACATAGTGGAGAAAAACATGCAAGTGGCTATTCTGTGAAGCAGAATTATACCCCTTTCATCCCCTGTCAAGTTTTCTGCAACTGGAACAAAGATGCGATCATAGACGAGCACCGATAGAACAACAAATAGGCTAATAAAACATTGTAAGCTTGCAGGATGGATTTGGAAGTGCGTTTTGATATTTCTATCCATTGTGCTTCCCTGTTTTGTGAAAAATGTGAAATTTTGTGCATAGACAACCCCAAACATCAAACATGACATCCAAATTGGCAACAACCCAAGAACAACTTTCACCTCTTCAATGTCATAGACTATGCATAATCTCCAGTCATGGCTTGTTTCACACTCATAGTCTAATTCATCTTTAATTGTTGCTCTGTCAAGAAACCTGAAAAACAAGAGTGAGGACATTCACACCAAATCTCTCAATCATCTAAAACTGACCATAACAGGGTACACCCAACTAGAAGCAACATTGAAAAGACTGAAATTTAACATAAAAAAGGACTTACTGACTCATTACACCGTATCCATGTTCAGTAGGTAGTAGTATCTTCTCCTATATTCCTAAAGCATAAATTTCCAGTCTGTCCTTCCTACAAAAATATTGTTTCAACTACCAAGAGCTTCAGCATTTCTCTTGTCACATGGAAAATTCACTAAGTCCACTAAATTCGATTTGTAGCATTAAGCAACTTTAGAAAGGTCCAGTAATTTTAGTGGCAACTATTTCCTGTACTTTTGTACTAATAAATGTAAAATAACTAATTGTGAACTAGTAAGGACAAGAGAGCATTTACCTAAACTTATCAATAGACAAATACTGTCTGCTTGATCTAGACTTCAAAACTTCTCTTTCCTCAATGACAATTACTTTATTTAAAATGTTCCACTTATGAATCGTTGCAACAAAGACATGGGCGATTCGAGTGAGAGGATTACCACCAGGCAGTTTATGCCTGTAAAATCTTGTTCCACACACAAAGACAAACAATGCTATTGCCATAGTCATAGCAGGAATGCCAAATCCCAGACCCCATCCAACATTATCCTGAATATACATGACTAGATTGACTCCTATAATAGTACCAGTGCAAATACCGAAGTACCACCAATTGAAAAATGAGCTCTTGTGCTGCTTCTCTTCAAGGTCCTCCTCGTCAAATTGATCTACACCAAATGCTTGTAAACAGGGTTTTTTCCCTCCTTGCCCCAAAGCAACTAGGTAGATTGAAAAGAAGAAAACCCCAGTATTGAATGGTGAAGGTTTGGGGAAATATTCTGAGCCACTGTAGCATGGAGGGGGATTGAAACTCCTCAAAGAGGATGATAAAGTGACCAAAATTAATCCCTATAACAATCCATTTCATGCAACAGTTTTTATTAGGGTTCTATGCACGAAGTAAAAGAAGACAAAGAACAACCATTTTCAAATAAACAAGGGTTCAATTCACCCAAATACATAAGAAACCTTACGTTATCTATCAAATTTTGAATGAATTCATTGATTGAGTAATTATTTTTATGGAAAACAAATCCTGTTTACAAAAATTTGTAGATTTTACATACTCTCCATATATCAATGTTTCCTTCCTATATTAACTCAGCCATAGCTCTGATAGGAAGGATCCCATTTATATTCAAATGTTCTATCTATTCTCTACATTAAGTATTATCAAAATATATATATAGTCCATGACATCAGCAACGAGGAATAATGATTACAGCATTCCTCTTTTTAGTGGGTTTTCTAAAATGTAGTATGAATGGATAAAGAATCAGAGAAATGTAGTATGAGTGGATAAAGAATCGGATTGTACTTCCAATGAAGTTCATCCTGGGATTCCAAGAGCTAAAGGTATTCATTTTGCAATTGTATATCTTTTATCACATTGAAGTTCAGTTCATAGTAGACATGAGTAAAAGAGAGATCAGCAATGTGATCAGCAATTTCCTACATATAGTGTCAGTGTTATAAGTGAAAAATGTATATTTTGTTCACTGTTCTTCCATTTAATTATAAGCATCGATCACCCAATAACCAGCAACCAACAATTATAAAGATATAATAACCAATAAGCTGAGACTCTTTTCAATAGCCAGTAAGCTGAGATTCGAGTAAGCTGAGATTCTTTTCAATAACCAACAATTATATAGATACAGGATTATCCATTTCTTAATGTTGGAAACTTTAAAAAAGCCAAAGGGATGTCTAAAAGTTAACCCAGACAGGTCATCATCAACCCTGGTTTTGACAAAGGGTTTAATCTTCAAGTTTGATTCTTTGAAAGTAAGCTCCACGATGGCTTTATTGAGTTGGTCCAGATGTAGTCAATCCTCGAACAATCAGGTAAGATCATGTGCCAGCAATATGAGGTTTACTATTCATGAATGTTAAAAAAATGAACACCCATCTTTCACACAACTCTATAATAAACAATACTATCATATAACAATGTAATAATTTCCCCACATGATTTACTTGGAACCATACCTAAGAAAGCTTCATAGAGCGATGTATTGTTAATGTTGCATATCTAAAATTATTAACATACATGGAGAAGGTCAACTATGTAGTGAAATGTGACCTGAAACTCATAACTATTTGTTATCAACAGTACATACCTTTAACAAAAGCAATTATTAAGCCACTGAAAAATAAATGTGTACATACCAAACATAGAATCTGAAAACTCGTGGATTCCTCCTCCTGACTGCAATGAACATGAAAAGCAAATGATTTTATTTTAGTCAAAATCATGTTACAAATTTCAGCACTTTCGGGATTTAGGTATGGCATGGTAATTTTAGTCTTTTGGGGAAACTTTGATAGCTACATTATCTGAAATCCATGATTCACGAATGTGCAAATGGAAACCAAAGGATGTGATGCAATAACTAGTTAAAGGAATCATAGGGCACATGAAGAATTGTTTTTCCCACTTTTCATTGTATGTGATTGAAGTTGGAATCTTGCCACCAAGGCAAGAAAAGACTAATAACCCTGCTATAGAGAAGGGAATGAAGTAGATGAATTTATATAGATCCTACCAATTTGTAGAGAGCTTTTTCATCAGAAAGTCATTGCAATGACCCACTACTTCCTATCCCATATGGCGTTCCATGAGGCAAGAGCATGCTCCATGTATTTGGAGGGTGAGATGCAAGAGAAAATATGAAATAGCAATTCAAATTATATTATGTACAAAGAGAGGTCAATACCTTAACAGGAAAATATGCCCATACATTTGGCTTGCTTTTAAAGTTGAGTTCCTGCAAATATTTCACAAATACAAGACAAATTTCAAGCACAAAATAACTATCCACAAAAGGTATCTATGTTTGAATTTCTAAAAAACAAATTCCAATTTATTTCCACCCTAATATCTCTCTATAAGTGTCCCTAATAGAATTGTTTCAGACCTACACTTTGCCACTAGTAGGCTTAAAACCATCATCAGGATCTTCACTTGTCACACGGGCTGCTACACAGTGTCCTTTTGGTCTAACAGATTCTGCCAAGTCAAAATCAAATGGAGTAGCTTTCACCGCTGTCTTCCACCAAGCATCATATCATGTTCCTCTTTCCTTTCCATAAAAATGTCTTATTTCTAAGGCATATGAACACCAAGAACATCAGCGCATAGTAGGTTTACATCAGTGTCGTCATAATAGAATAACAACATAGATAATTCAACCTGCAGCCTTACTAAGTGCATACCAGGAATCTTCCAAAGAGGAATTCCCATGCCTATAACAACTTGGGCTGCAATTAAGTTCATTTCAGCTATCCACTCTATAATATGATGCCCAACCTACGAAGGCATGTCAACTCAATAAATAAACCATTCTATTCACCTCAAGACAACTAGAAATTCAAATCCAACATTATTAGTTCCATGCTCATAATGCTTACTGAAGCAAATTCTATATACCTGTAAACGAGGATTCAATTCTAAAAAATAATACTTGCCAAAGTCCATGCTGTAAAGATACTCAACAGTTGCAGCCCCAATATAGTTTACACACTTTGTAATTCTGCATGCACCCTACTCTAATTGCTTCACAGTTTTAGGTGGAGCAACTGTAATTGGACCCTCTTCTATAATTTGCAAATAAAAAAGAAATGACATCCTTAACAAAAATTGCATACCTAGTGCTTAGTAGTAATGCTGAAATAATGTGCAGTGATAAGGGTAATAGGCTTACTAAGTCCAAATTGTAACTACCTAAGTAGGAAAACTCTTCTTTTTTTTTTTTTTTTTTTTTATGTTTGTGATGCCCAACCACCAGGTAATCCTTGGAAGCTCAAGGTAGGTATGCCTTGTAAAATCCTCATCCTCTGTGGCAAGTTTTGGCTATAGAATATTTCTTCAATACTTGCAAGTTGCAACCTTTTCACTACCTCAAAGTCCAAGCGAGAGTTTTTATGATGTAATATTCAAAAGAAACAATCATAGCTCTCCTACTTCTACACAATTAAACTACCCCTCTTATGACATGAAAAATAATTTAGAGGTTGGAAAAGTATAACACTTTTTAGATGCACTCAAATAAACATTCACAACATTCTTGTTGAAGAAGGTGAATTGCAAACTGATCTGCTAGTAGAATAAGGGGAAGCAACAAGGAACCCAAGTCCTGGCTTTCATCCATATCCAACTTCCCACTATACATGAAGTGCACCATAGCTAAAAATGATTTATGGGAATCATCCCTCAAGTAGACTTCTGAGACATTGCTTTCACTCATCCCATTTCTAAACATCTGCCAAGTAATACAACTTACTTTCTCAGTCCCATTTAATAACCTCTAAATAAAAGGGAAATTTTAGTCTAACAAGTATCACAGGTACAGTACATGTATACAGTTTAATATCCAAACTAGATATGAAAATAAATTATTTGCAAACATATATATCATTAAAAAATAATGATATATTTAAATGCAAACCCATAGGTTCTAGAACATAAAGAACCAAGATAACAAAAGAAAAATGTCAATGTATACTTACTAGGTTTTTCCATTTATGATAGACCCTTGTCATGTCCTTCTTTTTCCATTCTTGCAAGTCAAATATATTCATGCCATATGCCCACATACAAGAATTTGGGTCAAAGTCCTTCACAATAAGAGGATTTGAGAAATTCAGAGGATTTGGAAAATGAGCTTCCCTTCCCTAACCACATCACATGACCAAGGTCTGCTACCCAGACAGTATAAAGAGTGAAGAGATTTGCCCCTCAAACATTTTGTATCCCAATATATCCAGAGTTAAAATGATCTAGAATCACAAATAACATGACCTTATTAGAGATTAGAATACAGATACCGACTTGCAGATTGCCCATTTGAAAGGAATCCTTGTAACATTTGAATGAAGAGCTTCTTGAACATCAACCCTATTTAAATATCCATTTGCATATAATTTAATAGATGGGTCATATCCACCGTAAAAGAACCTCATTGTTCTCCTTGAGACGTGCAATTACTTTTCAAGAAAATTATAAAGTAAAAGGAAAAGAGAATTATAAAGTAAGCTTCCTATACTTTTCAAGAAAACCAATACTTTTCAATAAAACCAAACAAACATAATTTTCATCTCTTTCAACTTAACGCTCCATTATTCACTGTGTTAAAGTTTGTCCTCAAGAATCATCAAATTCCATGTACAATAACAAAATGATAAGGTAATGTACAGTAGATATCAACAGTAAACAATCATAACCAATATTTGAATCAAGCATATACTCATATTTTTTAGATTTGATCTTGTCACCTAAGGGACAAGTCAATATAGACAAACAATTTATGTACCTTGCGAGAGATCCATAAAAGGTTAAAGCATAATCATACGGACAACATACTGACCCAGACTTCTTAGTCAACAAGCACACTTATACCCAGTACAGTCAATCTGTCAACACAGTCATGCTGGGTAAGGATGCAGTCACATACTACAGAGACACACAAGAATACTTTGCACAGTCATGCTTAAAAAAACACAGTCCACCCACAAAGTGAAACTCAATGTCACACTGGGGAAGACCCCACAGTCCACACAAGAAAACAGGCTCATGGTCACCTCATGGTCATGCTAGGGAAGGACGTGGGAACGACCCATAGTCCACCCGAGAAAACTGATCATGGTCATGCTGGAGAAGGACACATAGTCCACTAAGAAAATAGATCACGGTCATGTTGGGGAAGGACCCATAGTCCACTCAAGAAAATAGATCACAGTCATGCTGGTGAAGCACCCATAGTCCACCAGGAAACATATCACTTTCACGCTAGTGAATGACCCAAATTCCACCCAATAAAACAGATCATAGTCATGTTGGAGAAGGAACTCTCAAGGTATCACTAAGGAACAAGTTTTTCAGCCTTGTTGAAGGACCCACAGTCCACCAAGAAAGTGCAAAGAAACAAATCATGGTCACACTGATGAATGAGCCACATTCCACCAAGAAACAGACTCACGGTTACACTATGGAAGAACCCACAGTCCACCCAAGAAACAGGACACGGCCACACTGGGGGAGGACCCAAAATCCAACAGATTCACAGTCACACTGGTTCAAAGTGACCACATGGAAGGTGTAACAAGGAAAGACTAGTCATGGGGATGGTGCAGCAAGATATCACATGGAACATCAACAAAGATTGTGCAAATATCACACAGAGGGAGAGAGTTCAATAACGCTCCTTAAGGTAAAGTATCAAAACATTAATAAACATCACCTATGGACAAATTAATATAAAGGATCATGAGGTGATCATGATTCAACCCAGGTGGCCACAACAAAATAAACAGCAAACCAAAAAGGTCAAGGTGAACCATATAAGGTGGACATGCAACTCCTTTATAAGACCAACAAGACCAATAATATGTTCTCTCTCTCAAGGTACATTGTTTTATATATTTTTGTCATCATTGTATAAGATTCATTGGTTATAGAAAGTAGAACCAATCATACCCACTTTATACCACAACAGGTGCACAACAATGAGTTTTATAACAAGAGATTTCCACACCATAGCCATCTTTCAAATCAACAAAAATCATAATTTCCTAATGAGTTAATATGCACTCCACACAAACATGATGAAATTAAAGAACATGATATGCCATTTAAGAAAAAATTTAGAAAATGCATTTCAAGAAACACACATTAAGTAATATTCCATTTAAGTATTGAAGTAGCAATATGGGCATGGGCATCAAAATTTGACAAACAAAAACTAGTTTCATCCTTTTGAAAGTAATATTAAACATAATTGTTGAACTAGCAAACAGTTCAACAACTTTCAAGAACCATGCTTCAAGAACGCATAGAGAAATATTTGACAATTGATAACTTCACATAGAGTTATCCCAACCATTCGGCATCTGAACCATTCACCGCACCTAAAGATAAGATAAATTAAAATGAGTATAAAATGAGTATGAAATTTATACAAACGAATCAACAATAATACAAAAAATACTACTTCATAAATAAGTTATAAGATAGTAGTACAAAAGATAAGATAAATTAGAATGGTTTGAAAACTTCACCCTATTTAAATTTTTAATGAAATCCTCAAAAATTCCGTGCTCACCTTCTTCTAACTTGTATGTGTCTTTCTTGATATGGTATGATAGGTTTGTCGTTGCTATAACAGATTCAAGTTGTATGAATAGATGATTTGTTGAATCATACTTGTACATGTGTTGTCCCTTTATTCTATTGTACCAACAACATTGAATCTCAACACCTTCAGGCCTATCCAAAAGATCAATGTCATTATGGTAATCAAACACCCTATTACCATCCTTATTTCTTATTCTTTGAACTCTTCCAATGTACCAAGTCCCAGAAGAAACGTCATGCTTTGTACTTTGAGATACACCTTTTCTTGTAGTACGTTCAACTAAAGCTATAGACTCTCTCTCAAACAACACCGCACGATCTGATCCAATTTCAAAACCAATTGCAACACCCTTTTGGGGGGGCCTCTCATCTCTCCTGAAGTATGCTCCATTCCTCACCTTAGTCAATCTATCTTTCGATAATGTCAGGTTTCCATTCAATTGACTAACCAAACAAGATTTGTACATGTCCTTTCCATCTAGCTCCACCATTGGTTTGGTAGATATGTTTACATTTTCATCAATGGAATCTAAAATTCCATCCAACTCGTGCCTCCACTCACTTTCCATCATTTGCAATTCACTATCATTGAGTACTATAAAAGACGAAGATTGGAATATGGATGTCAAATGACCCAGTGGAGAATTATCAACTACTTCATCCACATCTTCAAATGTTGAAACATTGTGATCCTCTATCCATGGTTTAAACCACCAAGAATCTTCTGTGTCTCTTTTTGGTTGCATGCCAAGACCTTGTAAAATTCCCTGTGCATCCTCCAATCCTATCTTGAGAGCTTATATAATTTTATTATCGATGGAAATTAAATCATATTGTGACAAGAAATCACCTTCCTCTACTGTTTGTTGATGCAATTTGTTCCAGATACTCATTTGTTTCTTATGATATTTATTGAAATGAATCCCTTTGGGATTCGATTCTTCTTCAGCAACTCTATTAAGGGTTCCAATAGCATGAATTAATTCAGCAAAATCATATGCCCTCTCTACTCCAACCATGCCACCGACTTTGCTGAAGAAGTTCTCACATACATTTGACCCAGTCAGGTGCAATGCACATGGTAAGTTAGAGTATTGATCATGAAATAAGCTCATCAACAAAACCGCAAAGTGGCAAGAAATTTTCACATCTTGATATGCCTCTCTACTAATGAAATTAATGTTGACATTAGTATTTTCCTGTTCTCTGACCCAACATAGCCATAAGGTGAAGAAATGATGGACTCTTTAAGAATTTCACACTCTTTCCCAAAGAGTTAAACTAGGAGACAAAAAAATATCAATATAGTCAACCACGATTGCTAAATAGGTCTCTGTACCCGATGTCCTCTCTGTCATGCCACCTGTACATCTCATTTCCTTCAAGCACCTCTAGACATGCCTTGAAGCAATGCGTTGTGCTAAACCCGAGTTTTGGCAATCAATCCTCTCTATATCCTCAATTTTAAGCTTGTGTTCATCCACTTTAAAATTTTTATAAACCATTCTTACATGGTTAAAACTAATCAACTCTTTTCCAACAATCAGATCTCGCCGACCACTAAACAAAGGATTCACTAGCTTTTTTCCATTGTGGATGTAATCCTGGCCATGAAGTCCTGTTACTTTAAAGTCATCATTAAACCCAGTTAGTCTCCACCCTTCCCAAGGAATTTGATATCTCATGCCTGTCATTGAGTAATAATCCTTCAACATAAGCATTCTTCTCCTACTATCCCCATTTGAGGAATGACCAATAATACGTCCTAAAAAATATTCCACATGTTTCTTCCATAGGTCTTCTACTTTTTCCCATTGTCGATGGACAAAATTTGCATCAAACCTGTTGCACGTTGGATGAACAACCACAACCAAATGAGGAAGCTTCTCATGTAAAGGGTTTGCAATAATAACACGTGCATAATTGCCAATCACATAATTCCTGAAGGCATCTGTAATAATCTCATAGCCTGTAGCGCCCTCACCAACTGTCACCAAGAAATGTGATTGGAACTTATGTTCTTCTTTATTACCACAAAACCCCACCAATGTATCACTTTTTTCTACCCACCTTACATATTTTTTCACAACAGTTTCATCTTCAGCAAGGCATATGGGAATTGGGCCCTCTATACCATGTTTGGCTTTATAGGAAGCATAAACTTTTCCGATTGTCTCAAAAATGTACTCTTGCTTCCCTGGGATATATTTCAATGATTTTCTAACTTGCCTTCAAGTCATAGATATCGAAGGGCCATCCAGATTCAAGGTAATAAAGCTATGTCATCTAGGACCTCCCCATAACGTAATCATCTCATAAATGGATTGAGTGGATGCACTATACCTTCTACCCGACTTTGAACGAACTAGGTTGTGAAATATATCTTGAACAAATTCCCAAATTGCATCTTTACCTTTTAATTTTCCTTGCTTATGAGCCTCACACACATCCTTGCAAAACCTAAGCACATCCTTCCTTCCTGCAGATTCGAACAACTTTTCCCTTAGAGACCTTGTTCTTATAGACAGTGTAGCAACCTTTGTCCTCTCCCACGAAAGAGATCGCATTGTTAACCTATGTGTAGAATTTGCTTCTCTTGCAACAATTTTGAGTTCAGTTTGAGTCAAATGGTCCAACCTTCTCCCTTTCCCTGTATCTCTCCCATGTATTTTCATGTTGCTCCTTGATTCGTGATATAATCGCATTCGAAAGTCATCACAATTAGCTATAATCTTACAAAAATTGCATGTCAATGAATCAAAAGGTATTCCTGTTTCAGAAACCCTCTTGCAATGAATATGTCTGTATGTACCATTAATACTGCATTCAATACCATGATAATTTAGTGTTCTCCTAGTATGTTTCTCTATGGCCCACATTTTTCCACCACGTTGGTCATCCATTAGAACCTTTGTGTCCAATCTCTCCCCTCTTCTCTCAAGATAGGGATCCTAATACCCCCAACATAATAATATTGAGGGAGGTATTTGTCCTAGAACAAGACCATAAAAACACATTGGTTAATGATCTACTAACTGCTACTAACAAGTAATAATAAATAAAGTAATGTGCATATTCAAATTCAAATTAAATTAAAACTTGGGGTAATTTCCACACCAAAAGTAGAAGGATGTGGACATGTAGAATCCCCATGTAATGGTGATGGTAATGGTGATGGTAGTGATGGGATCAAGAACTTAGACAAACTTTGTTGGGACTTTTCATTGGTAGGCTTCTTCGGTCTCCCAACTGTTCCACTCCTCAATACAACTGTATCATGTGAAGCCTCAACTATAGTATTAGTAGTGTGCTTCTTTGATTTCATGTGTTCATTTAGAGAACTGAAAATATTACCACTTGCGGCACCAAAGAGAACCATCTATTGCATCGTGTACATTCCACTCTTACTTGTTTCTTGTCTTCGTAGTTTGCAAGCGTTGCTTCCACCACCTTGAACAAATTAGGCTCTTGCGTTTGGTTGAAATCATGTAGAAGTTTGATTGCTTGATCAATCTCAAGTTGATCTCTAGCCACTGTTGTATGCTTTTCTTTGTTACCTGAAGGAATTTCACACATTTCATTAATTCCCAACATTGAAATTTGACGTTGATGGGACCCTATTTTCATATGATTGTTTTTGAAGTTACGAATTGTTCGCGCTGCCAAGGATACTTACCCCATTCCATAATCAATGCCACATATTTCACAACAGATATTTATATTAGGTTTTCCATTTTCTAAATATACCTTTAGCATTAGCTTCTCCTTGACAAACTCTTACATTAATCTGTTCACTTTATGTTGCCAAGATGCTAATACATTAGGATCAACCACAACTTGTTCCACTGACTCGGACACATTACCAAATCTTGGTTGTTTATGCATAGGTTCCTCCACATTCCCTTCAATGTTTTCAGAGATTGGTGTTCCCTCCATTACATTTGATTCCAATTTATCAGCAACCATCGTGCATACTTTCCTCTTAATGCCTACATTTGTTGTTGTAGGTTTCCTTATTTCCTCTTGTAATGCATTTAAAGGACATCTAGTTGAGCCAATAATAAATTCAAAAGGATATTGAACGACTTCATCATTCATAATTTCAGAACGGATATCAGCATATGTACAACCTTTTTGACACTGGACTGTGCCAACGAGACAATTCTCTTCACCAATAAAAATTCCAAAGTCCACAACATCACTTGGATCCATCTGCATTTACATCCATGTGTACCTTTTAGTTGGGCAAGAAATGAATAAAATTATAAAAAAAAATTCAAAGTTTTGGATATAATAAGGCTACGAAATGAGGTGAGTGCATCCATAAATAAATGAAAAACAAAAAGTAATTCAAATTTACACAAGCATATTAGTTCATTAATAAAACAAAGAGCTAGGAAGCAAAGTATGCACTTTCAATTCAAATATCTAAAAAGGATGAAGAAATCTTACTATCGGTATGAAACACATTGAAGCAAAATGTATTGTTAGTGGCTTATTCAAATAGCCCTCCCCAAACTGAAGAGTCATCTTCAACGTACCTACAAAAGATCAAAAGGTGATCAAAACAAGAGATGAAAAAACATAGAGGTGATCAAAGGTCTTTGTTCTTTTTGGAATTTAGTCTTGTTATTTCTTATGGAAATGCCCCAAGCATTACAATCCACTCTAGGAAATGATAAAAATATATTAACTGACTAATATTCCCAACCTGCAAACCTAAGCCCTATTCTACATGGTGTTTGGCCTTGGGGTAAGAAAAAAACTTAGTAATAAGTGAACTCGCCTAATAAATGAAGAATGGTCCAAGGAGAGATAATTTTGTTCAATAGTCACTCACAAAGCTCAAGTAAACCATTTTGGAAACTTCCCACATAAATGCAACAACTCTTAAATTCACTGCCTAGATCTTTGAGATCAATTTTGCATCCAAATGGTGAATATTACGTAGTTGGTAGAGCTTCCACAGCTCAACAACACAATGAAATTGCAGCCATAACACTTTAAGTGACCTAAATCTCTCACATTAATGTGAATAGGTATTGTAGCTCTAATGACAAGTAACAAAGAGAAATTGGCAAGATTTTGGAAGGGAGGCATTTAATTTCACATCATAATCTTAATATGCATACTCCTTTTATCATCAACATTGTAGACCTAGTCAAACTGATGTATACAGTGCTGAAATTACTCTTACACAAGTTTTTAGCTATGTAGAAGATATGTGATGACACATCCTTTGTTAACATAACATTGGATTGGTCACCTTTTGGTAAACAAGGCACATATACTATAGAAGGCATAACATGTTTTATAAATGTTATATAATTTGAAAAAAATGAATTATCAAACTTCATGTAACGACAATTAGTATTAAATATAGTTCTGAAATTACTCTTCTTCTATTAAATAATTTAGCTATGTAGAAGATATGCTATGAAATATTCTCTGTCAACATTGGACTGGTGTGGGACTGGTCACCTTTTAGGTTGTAATCAAAGGGCATATAATAGGATGCATAAAATGTGTTTTTAAGGTTACAATATGCCAAAAATGAATTATCAAACTTCATATAAGGACATCTAGTTCAGAGACTCTTCCAGATAGTTACATTGAGAGGTCAGATAACCAACTTCACCACCAAGATAAAAATACCAAGGAATACATCCCATCTTCATCCTGACTTCAAAAGATGTCTACAAGGGAATACAAGAAGAACCCAGTCATGGCTTATCCAGAGAGGCACTTATGGGCCTACCAAGAAACTGATACAACATGCAATCAACATCTTCCTCAGACATCCAAAGGATGTAAAAAATCTAAATTATGTCACTCTTGAAAAAATAGACATCAAAGATGTCAAAGACTCAAATTAAAAGAGCTTCATCGATCCATTCCCCACTATTTCACCTTCACATATTTCAGTGAACTGTAAGAGGCCAGATGCCATAGAGAGTGCCTCATTGGATAATCCATCTACCTTCTTGTTGTATTCTTTGTAGACATGAGCAAAATCAAGGGAAAGAAAGGATGATTCGAGATTCCTGATATTTTGACACCATCCATATTCCAGGCTATACTAAAGGCATTCTGACAAGCTACACCAGCTTGGATTGAATATGGAATGCCAAAAACAACAATGTGATCAAAACAAAATAGATTTCACTCTCAGGATTAAAAAGAGATAAAAAATAGAGAATGAATGACATAAGTTTCTAGTGAAACAAAGATTTGGTTATTAGTATAGAATGGAATACTATAATGGATGTTTCAAATCCTTTAAACATGAAGAGTCCTATCACATAACCAAATTAACAAATTGTTAATGGAAATGCCCCAGAATAGATGACACAATTCAAAAAGTACGATGCTGAACACTATTCTGAGCAAGATCTCATAATAAGGTCCAACAGATGACAAAGTTCAAAAAGTACCATGCTGAGCACAATATTAGAGATAGATTTTGTAATAACATCCAACAGACCAAATTAATAAAAAAATCATTTCAAAACCAGTCAAACTCCTTATTAGAATGTTGTTGATCTGTTTAACCATGTTGTCTTCTTTGACTTCCCTAGGCATGGTCTTGACACATTATTCACTCGATTTTCATATCATGGGCTAACTCAGATCCGAATAACTATCAGACAATCATGGTGAGGCACACATTCTCAAAACTACATGTTATAGTTCTTCATCTATGGCTTTTGGATGAGTTGGGGACTATTAGTGTTACCCTTTAGTTTGCATGAGGATTAATGAGGGGATTGAAGATGATGATGTGCCAAAGAAATGTACTTGCGAGTTTTCTTCAACCAAAAATTTTGAATTCCTATATATAGTGTTCCAGCTGTCCAACTTTGTGTACATAAAGATCTGGTTTTCAGCATATTTTATCTTGAAAATTGAATAGTTACTAGTGCTGGTTATGCTTGCTGATTTGACTTAACATTGAATAGATTTTGTTGAGTGAGTTAAAAAATATATAAGCTAAAGGGGAAAATTTACTATTGTGATAAATATGTTGTTATAAGTTACCTTTAGATATGTTATCTTAGAAAGTGTGCCCTAAAGGTAGGAATTTTTTTCCATTGAGGTACTCTTGCTCAGTATTTCCTTTCTTGGGTTGCCTAGTGTGTTTGGTTAAAAATAAGTGAAGTATATGCTGATGTAATTTAACATTGCAAATTCATCCAAGAAACCTCAAGGTTGAGGTGGAATTTCTAAATTTGCATTAATTTTCCTATAAAGAAATTCCAATACTTCTTACTTCAAAACATATACAAGACAACATAGAACTGGGATTAGCAAGGTCAATTGGGTCTAGCCCAAGTGGTTGTGGGATGGAGTGTTATCCTCCCCACATAGATTATATTCCCGCAAGTGACATGTTGAGCTCATAATGATTATATTGTTGTAATAGCTCCAAGCCATGTTGTTGACATGGCCTTATGCCCTAAAGAATGCAGTGTTTACCTTGGGTACCATCCTCAGAATGAGGGCAAGTGCTCAGAGATTTTACCTAGGATATATTACCTAGAAATATGTGTGTATGTGTGTATTATGGATTGGCAAACATTAGACTTCCTCTTCCCAGTACTATTCTAAAAATTAGGGTAAGTGCCTAGGGATTTTCTTCAAGATATATTACCTACAAAAATTTAAAAAAGAGAGGGATTGGCAAACATTAGAATTCCTCTTCCAAGCACCCATAACACCGATGCTGCTATATGAGTGCAAGATATGGGGTCCAAGCATAACTGAAAACACATGGAATGAATTGAAAGGGTGCAGTTACTGGAAACAATTGGCAACAACCTTCCTTAGAATAAAGGTAAGCACTCTATATGAGACACTTCTAGCATAAATGGATTTATACCCAATAGGAATCAAAGCAATAAAGAAACTAATATTAATAATTATACAGACAAAATGTGGTAGGCATGGTAGGCAAAAGGATATCCAACAAGATTCATCAAGAAGGCAAAAAAAAAAACACTAAGGAACTGCAATGTAAGATGTGGTTTAGCAGCTGGAATATAGTGGAAGTAAGATGCCCCATGGATAGGAAGGAGCTGAAAATCCACTTACAAAATTGCTATAGAAAAGAAACCCTAAGAGGAAGTAACAATCTACATGGCCAATATCATCCTAGACTCTAGAGGATGAAATAAGAAATCAAGACTATCTGAAACTAAACATTCCAAGGAGAGAAAAACATGGTATGGTATGAAAACTTAACATTGAAAAACATGGAAACAACACAATACCTGATGTTTGAGGGATGTTTTAGATGGCACCCTTTTCCCTGAGCATTTGGCTAACTTATGTGGATATGATGGCATTGTAAGCCTCTTTCTAGAATTTAGGATGTAATTCAAGTATGTATTGTGGAACCCTAATTCATCACTCATACTAGCAGAATAGAGTTGACTGTCGGTTTGAAGATAGTAGTCCGGGAAGGAAATACTAAATGTGGCACATTGTAGAGAGGACATTAAGGGTAGCAGCTACAAGGATGTTTTTAGGTTTTTCTCCAGAAAATTTTGGACAAAATAACAATGACAGAGCAGACTGATGATGCTTTTTCAGACATGTCTATAAGTGTGTTATTCCTTGGATTTATGGAAGACTCAAAGCCTACAAATACCCATCTACAATGTGACTTCTTACATTTCTGGAGGCTTGTAAACTAGTAGCAGATTGGTAGCAAAACAAGGATGTTTTTCAGCAGTAAATATGGGCAGGAAGAGCACTAAGTCTGACTGCAAACTTGTCCTAGTAGATCTGTTTGGTTTTGAACAGCCCTATGGTTATACTTGTATGATTTTCAGAACTGTTGGCATTTCCTATGGCATATTTCATGTGGAAACAACACAATACCTGATGGTACCAGGAAAACAGAGGAATAATGCCTACTTCATAAAAAAAAAATTTGTTTAGTAGCTACTCCAAGGTCACTGCATGCTTACATCAATCGATCCAACTTCTCCACTGAGTCAACTTGAAATGTGAAAAAATATATTCTTAGGAATATATATTCTTCCCTTTGGTCATATATAATAGCTCAATAGTCCAAGTTCCTGGAATGCATGCTTATATATAATAGATCTTGTTAATGCATGCTTATATATAATAGCTCCTGTTATTTTGTTTGTATTCTCCAAATCAACCTCATTCATCCATGCTATATTGTTTTTATTTTTTTAATTATTCAATAAATGTGGAGATAAACAAAATATCTAGTTATGTTGGCCTATATATGATATTAAAGATATGCAAGTCACTGATATTAAGAGAGACTCTAAGCAGGATAGACACACCGATGCTCTAGACAATCAATGTACTATATAAATTTGGGTAAACACCAATGTGACCATGCACCAACCAGTCAATTTGTTGTATAAATTCAGATAAAAAAAATGAATGCACACAAATGATTCCCACGGCTAATCCCAAAGCAATCATTGGCTGCCATCTAGGAAAGACAGTTCCTTGATTCATTGCCACCAATAGCTACGAAAATATTTCTGTAGCTCGAATGGAAAGTTGTGATTAACAACATCCAGCTTTGATATAATATGTAATGGTGTAGCATAAATTCTTTGATCACTCTTCAAGTTGTCTCTTTTTCCGTCATCCATTACCTTATTAAAAAATTAAGTGTATCAATCCTTTTAACTGGATTCTAAACTTACATATAAGCTAAAGCAAAATCAATTTACATTGCAGCCAGACTTGATGCCTTTAAAAAACATGTAATTCAGACAAACATAAAATTGGATTTTATGCAAAAAGGAAAAACCTGTAGGGAGGGAAATGATAACATCAATCGTGTTACCCAAAAAGCTTAAAAAGGTCTTCGCACAGATCAAAAGAAATAATGAATGTAGGTACAAATTACTCTTCGAAGCTTAAACAACATTTGACATTAGTAGGGTAACATATTCTTTGTCTGAAGCTCCAACTAAGTGAGTTCACCTAATAAGAATGGTGAGTTTACCTAATATATATGATCACTGATTATTCAAATGCCAGGAATTAAGCTGGCTCAACCGCTCTTGGTACTACTGGCCTTTCCCTTCGCCTATTATTTACAGGGATATTATATGGGTGCCTATTTCATTTAATAAGCTCTGTAACGGCATGGGGGATAATCCCTACCTACTTGATGCTACATTTATATCTTGTTCACTAGTTGTGGGTTTGCTCACATCACCTACAAATAAAGACAAAGCACCATATCTTTTTTATTGCCTCTAATAAGCCTGCCTCTTCAAATGTATATCTGAAGCCTCTGCCGTATTGGCATCAGTAATGTGCAGTAATTAGAGTAAGCATGTAGAACTCGTAATCACTATGTACACCTGTTGAAACTAGAACTACTAATCCCATTAAGCTAGTGTTCTATTGGAATAAAATGAATAAGGGTAACAATGATTTGACTTCTCTATTACCATAACCTTTTCTCATATTGAATACGATAGAATCATTAGAGCTTAACTTACATGTAAATACTGGAACCTCTAGGGAGGGCAAGTGAAGTATGAATTGAAATATCAAGTCCACTAAAAGGCCCCTGACCATATGCATTTTTCATCAAATATTAAACACAATACAGCGTACCTCCAAGAATTATATGCAATGGCTCTCCAATGTGCTTCCTCCAGCACCAGAGAAACCCACCACAAACCCATGACCACAAAACAGTGAATAAATGCCCTCGTTTTCTAGAAAACACTGCTACCACTGCAATGCTGCTGAATAAACGCCCTGTTATCCAGCCAGAAAACACGATGGAGAAAACATGGAGAAAACCCAGAAAACCCAAGGAGTAAAACACCCTCATTTTCCAGAAAACACTGCTATCGCTGCTCTGATTTGAAAAAGTGCCCCATTATCTAGCCACACGATGGAGAAAACATGGAGAAAATCCACAGAAAACCCAAGAAGCAACACACCCTCGTTTTTCAGAAAACACTGCTACGACTACTCTGATTTGAAAAAATGCCCTCTTATCCAACCACACGATGGAGAAAATGTGGATAAAACCCACAGAAAACCCAAGGAGCAACACACCCTTGACCACAAGCAAACCCAGCTCGCAGGCACCTCGGCTTGGTGCAGGTGCACTCAAACCACAAGCAAAGCAGCTTGCATGCACCTAGCAGGCTTGGAGGACTGGTGAACGGTGTGGACAAAAATTTTGAATAAAACATACCCCAACATATTGGATATTTAAATAGTAAAAAAAAAACCCTAGTTACCCCTAATATACCCCCAAATATTGATTTTTAATTTTTTAATTTTAAGCCCCCCAATATGAACGGACATGATATCATATTGGTCCCTAGGTGATGCCCCTGTGAACAACCTACAGCAGCCCCAAAACGTAACAACGAACACAACCAACCAAAACATGGGGGAAACAATAGTTTGTTCTCAAGAATGAAGCCAGGGGAAATTTACACAGTCCGAGAATGGGAAAATAAACAAAATCTCATCCCGTGCCTAAAAACGAACCTACACACAGGCCACAATTGGTAGGGAATTACACTCCCCCATCCCAGAACGTCGATTGCCAAACCGGCACCCCCATCTCTCTGCGTGAGGAACAATCGCAGGTGGGAGAGTGCCCATGCATTCATGGGGAGAATGGAATAATGGGTGTTGTGGTTTTTCCTACAAGCATGAGGGTCAACCTACTGGTTGACTATGCGTGTGGGAAAGGACTGACAGTCCTGTCACACTCCACTCCCCAGCAATAACTGCGCCAACTAACAGCAAGACATTTAAGGTGGTATTTGGATAAGACAGGGGAAGGTGAGAAAATAAAAAAGGGTGGTTGAAAAGTAAATGGGTTTAATAGCTTACACATGGCTTTTCCCCATAGTCTCAAGGTTTGATAATTCTCCCTCCCTATCCTTAGGAATATCATGCCCTTTTCAATTTTGTTGTAGTGACATAGGTCGTTCGGTTCATTTAATTAAAATGCATATTTACATGATGGCAAAACTATTATGTGCCATATATCATGATATACCATCATGAATGATTCTGTTCGCCGAAACATAAAACAACCAAATCAATGGTGGGGATTTTTCCTTTAGCTCCACACCACAATTCATTACAATATATACATCATGTACATTTAATGCAACGGGGTCAAAACCGGGGTGTTACACCACTAACACCCGCCTCCCCTCTATCACTCCCAAACCAATCCTCCAAATACCTCATCCAACTAGCTATAACCCCAACCTACATATTTATTCACCAACCCCCCCTCTCTCACACACACACATAGATACACCCAGACACATCAATAACTCACC
>LPNX010040975.1:136087-165682 GCA_001517045.1 Pseudotsuga menziesii
ATCCGAAATCCCCCTCCTCTCCCTCTCTCTCTCTCTCTCTCTCACACACACACACACATCCATTAATTTTTAAAACAATATAGTCAGGTTGAAGAGACGAGGGGTGTTAAGGGGACAAGACTTAGGGAGTGCTTGTTAATTCCCCCTAAACATTGAATGATCCCTTAGTCATGGAACTACCTTCCTAAATGATCCTAAATGCTATTCAAGCATAACAGGTACATGCTGTATGTGGTAAAAACATGATTGCATTTTTGTTAATAATAATGCATGCGCATTATTTCTCAGTATAAACAACAACACTCCCTATTCGATAAACACTCTATCATATTTCAAGCATGTTTCACAATCTGTGCACAATTTCAGGATGCAGACAGTGCGTTGATTCTCTTCTTCAGCAGATTATCACACAAAATTTAGATTTTGACATCAACCATTTCCATCACTCACTTGGCTTCCTTTGCACTCACATCTCAAGGGATCTCCTCTTTCACCTTGAGGTATTGAAGACTCCTAAAGAAGCTCGGGAGAAGCTCGAGTTCTTGTTTGGAAAACAAGAAGATATTTGAGGGAACATCTTAGAGAACAAGCTAATAGCATTGCAACCCAACATTTTTGAGACTATCCAGTAGGTTTTCACAAAATTCAAGTCTGTAGCACTACAATGTAAGCAATGCAGAATAGAGAGGAAGAATGAGCAGCTTGTGCTCTCTGTGCTCAACAATATTTTTTCTGAGTACTCTGTCTTCTTCTCTACCTTCCATGTCGAAAGAGCTTCCATCCCTAATTGGAAGATGCATTCACTTGATGGATTTTCCAAGTCTTTAATACATAAGGAGGATAAATTGGTCCAAATGGGTGTCCTTCAAACTTCCAAGAACTAAAATCTTCTGATTTTGGACTCAACCAATGAACAAGATAAAGGGATGCATAAGGGGAAGGAGTCTAAAGCATCTGTTTCAAATCCAAAAGAGAGTAATAAGTCTTCTAAAGGAGCTTCGGGATCCAAGAAGAAGAAAACGTTTGAAAAGAATAAGTGTCGGACTTATTGCATGAGAGGTTTTCATCCTGAAAGCCATTGCATGAAGAAGCAAATTGACCACGAGATCGACCAACTGTCAACCCTCCTTAAACATAACCATATTGCTCTTCCACAAAGAGTTAATAAGTATGATGTTGGACAATCGTAAAAATATCATGAGAGGTGCCATGTCTTGAAGAGTGGCCTCACTTAGTCAAAATCTTACTTGATATATTCTGGAGCATCCAACAACATGGTTTCATCTAAGGAATCCTTCACCACTCTCAATATCACAGGAGGGCCTGCTATTTGTATGGGTGATAACTCTTAGTTCCCGTAGCAGGAAGAGGTTCCGTTGAAATCCAACATGGCAAGTTGAATAATTTTGTCTATGTTCCCTCTCTTGCAACAAATTTGTTGTCTATATATCATATGACTCACGCTATCTCACCAAAGCAAGTTGTATTTGGCCTTGACTCCGTAGAGATCATAGAAATCTCAACTGGGAAGACTATAGCAAAAGGAATTGTAGACCATGCTTCTAAGGCATATTCATTCTCTCATTTCATGCCACATTCAGATCGAGTGCAACCACATATTCTATTCAAAGCAGATAAAGGTATCAAAACTCCTTTGCTTCCTATTGCAGATACAAATTTATTATCTAACATTTGAGATTCATATTCATATTCAGAAGAAGAGGAATACCATCATGACTTTTATATTTCATTTACACCTCAAAGAGATCTAGATCTAGATCCACCATCCATCATCCACTTCATCTCAAGAGCCTAAATGGGTTCATCATCACATTAAAGCAGCTGGGGATGGTGCTGGGAATCTAGATGATAAGAGAAGAACAAGGTCCCAGTATCAGAAAGAGAATGTTGCACTGTCTCACAGAGATCCACTTCTCGTTGGGAGGTGATTCGTGATGTTGGGGTTAGATCCCTAAACATTCAAGGAATCTTACCATGATCCTAGATGGAAAGCATCTATGGATGAGGAATTTGATTCGCTACATGACAATAAAACTTCAAAATTTTCCTCACCTCCAGGGAAGAAACTTGTTCAGTTCAAATGGGTCTACAAGACCAGGACAACCTTTGATGGAACCAAAACCATGTACAAGGCTCGGTTGGTAGCCAAATGATACTCACATGTTCAAGGATTGGACTATAATGAGACATTCACTCCAGTAGCAAGAATGGATTATATTAGGCTTGTCTTGGCAGTTGCAGCTTCAAAGGGATGGGAGTTACATCACATGGATATCAAAAGTGCCTTCCTCCATGGTGACATGAAGTAAGAGATTTATATGAAACAACCTAAAGGGTACATTGAGGATCCTTCCTTGTTTTTCAAACTGAGGAAGTGATTCTCTCGGCTAAAACAAGCCGCAACAACATGGTATTCCAAAATGGATTCCTTCCTCATCTCAGAGAAATTTGAAAGATGCAAATAGATTGCAATTTTTACATGTAGATAAAAAAGGGATCTTTTCTATTGATTGTGTTATATGTGGATGACTTGCTCATTACTAGCAGCTCCATTGCTCGGTTGAGAAGGATCAAGCCAGCTCTGAACCAAGCATTCGCTATGATTGATCTAGAACTATTAAGACAGTTCATTGGTCTCGAAGTAAGTTAAAAGAATTCAAGAATCATGGTCTCATAGTCCATATACTCATTAGACATGCTCAGAAGATTCCACATGGAATATTGCAAGGAAGCCCCTTTTCCTTTTCTATCTGGCATCACGCTAGAGGAAGATGGCTCTACACCATTGGTAGACATCGCTCTTTCGAGATAGTTCATTGGGAGCCTTCTATATCTCATAAATTTGAGACCAGACATATCCTATGTTGTGAGTGTTGCTGACAGGTACATACAGGAGCCACATGAGCTGCATTGGAATGAAACAAAGCATATCTTACACTATGTGCAGGGTACTAGAGATTATGGGATTTATTATGAAGCTCGTACACAACTTGATCTTATAGGCTTCACATATTCAAACTGGGCAGGAGATGGGAATGATAGAAAATCCACTTCAGGATTTGAGTTTATTATTGGACCTGGGCCAATTTGTTGGTCCAACAAGAAGCAAGCAACACTTGCACTCTCTTTAGCACAAGCATAGGGGAGCTGTGAATGCAACTATTGAGGTAGTTTTGCTGCATGGCATATTGATAGAATCCAAGATTCACACTTCGCCTTCAGTCGACATTTATTGTGACAACGAGAGCACCATAAAAATTTCCAGTGATCTAGTTGAGAAGTAGAGAATGAAGCACATTGAGGTTCACATGTATTATATTCGGGAACTAGTGCATGCCAAAACTATCACACTACATTACTGTCCTACAGAGGATCAAATTGCAGACGTACTTGCTAAGTCCTTCATACAAAATAGTTTTTTCTTTCTTAGATCTCTTGAGCGGCTAGCAACATTTTTAATTCTTTTAGATTGTAATGGGTGACTTTTGGCCTTGTTTCCAGGGCCCACAGTTGTCCAAGTTAGTATTAAGGGGGGGAGTTAGTATTAAGGGAGGGGGGGTGTTAGGATTTATAATCCTCCCTTGTCCATACTTAGTCTATTAAATTATATTTTCCTAACTTAGGATTCATTAATTAATATTGGCTCCATTAGTACCGTTGGGTTTGCTTGGGCTACTGGTGCCACCAGTACGAGTCACTAGAGTGTGGAGAACATATATAGAAGTTAACTCCAACTCGTTGTATATTCATGCATCAATTTATAGACCAATCCCTACAATTTAGGAGCCACTAGGAGTGCCACAGCCAACTTCCTTTAGTTGTTGGTAGTTCGTAACTAGTTAAGCTAAGTTATGCTCCAGTTACATCCAGTTAGATGTCCTCCAATTTAGTTAGCGCCAGTTTTGCATGGATGCATGTGGGTAGACACATATTCTCACTTACTTCTCACCTACCTCATGAGTCTGGTTTAACTAATTAAGAGATTGAATTAGACATATGGAGTTAGACTAGTGAGCACCGATAGTGATTTAGACACTTCTAGTTAGTGAGTGAGTGAGTCTTGAGTTAGTAGATTCGAATCCTACCCACATGATTCGAATTTTCATTCAGGTATATTGTTGGAATTAATAAAGATAGTACTGTAATTTTACTCAGCAATTCTTATCTATTTTTTCTATGAAATCTTATCCTTTTTTGTGAAATTTGTCTTGTTCAGTGTGTATTTTTCATTCCATTCCAATGCACAATAATGCAATTCAATTACATTCATTGCTTAAATATCAATGGCTCAATAATTCAAACAGGATTCACAAGGATGCTTGTAAATATACATATGCAAATAGTCAAAATAATTTGATTTTTATGATTAAATTGGGGTTTTGGTTTCCATTGTGCATGTAAATTCCTTTATGGAAATAGAAATTTAAAAAAAATTGGTTTCAATTCATATTAGGGCATATAAATGATTGGATATAAGGAAATTAGCATAAGAAGATTTGGACTAAATACCTCACAAAGAAGATTGAACCCCGAAATGGAGTTTGTTAGCCTAACACCCTTGCTAGTTTTGCAAACAGTTTCTAGGTCAATTGACCAATAGTTTTGCATAATCTTTTCAATGTAAAGTCAAAAGACTTTGGAAAATTTCATTAAATTCCATCATCTAATCAACAAACTCATGAAAAGTTTTTTCATTTCCATTTACTCATATCAATATCGAATTCAATCGAAATATAATTGAAATATAACGATGACTCTCAGCTTATAAATAAAATAGCCATAAACAATTCTGGCTGTACGCGGAGTTGCGTGCACCTGCTACGTTCCATTTTCCCTATGCGTTATCAATATTGCCAACGGCAGTTGAAAGTCGGTGGCTGCGCTTCAAAAATGAATATAGCGAAGAGAGTCTTAATGAACATCGAAACTTCAATTGACTTTCATGTCTGCGTTTTTAATATCCTCACCGGGTATGCAACTTGTTTTTCTTTTTTCTTAATCTTTATCATCTGGCGTACGGCGTAATGCACCTCCGTTCACATTCCTTTTGCAAAGTTGGAAGCGAAAATATAAACTTGTATTTCATATTAATTGATGTGTATATTCAAAATAGGATGCAGGTATTTTTAAATTTTCATTGTGATGAATGATCAATGAATGTGTTTCTCTACCTTCGACCTAACTAACATCACATGAGTTGCTAACCTAACTAACATCACATGAGTGGAAACAAAGTGGAAATTTCCTCGCGATGATGACGTTTAGGGTTACTGGCAATGATGGCGACTAGGGTTTACTGGTTAGGATTCTTCAGGTTTTACTGCTCCGCTATTGGCGTTAAATGGAAATGTTGGCGATTAGGGTTCACTAGGGCCTTATCGGCAGGGAGGAGGTAGAAATCTGGGGGATGGATGACGTCGGACTCGGAACAAGTGGAGCCATTAAAAACGGTTAACGAGTAGTAGTCATATGCTGCAATTAAGGCAATGAGGATTCGGTGGCATTCTGGCATTCAAGAATTCGTTAGAAACGGACTTAGTCCTCCCAACATAATTATAATAATATTAACTAGCATACCTTATAATTGTAAAATGGGAAAAATGGTATATGTAAATAATATAATTTTATGGGTTTGAAAGCAAGTCTACCTAATTTATGGTAAGAATAAGAATGGATGAAATTAAAATAAAAACTATGCTGGAAGTATCTATAAAACTAGCATACCTCTAAAATGGGGAAATGAAACACTAAAGAAAACTTTAATATGTTATAAAATGAGAGAAAGTTGTGTGTATGTACATAACATATTTTATGTGTTGAAAGCAAGTCTAACTAATTTATGTAGTCATGGTAGTTGATGAAATTGAAAGGAAAACTCTCGTGCAACTACGAATAAACAATAAACAGAAAACCATTTAATAGATGACAAGTAAAATGAAATGTACATTAATTTGTCATATAAGAAAGTAAACATATGTGACTAAAAGAATAAAAGGCTAGGAAGTGATCAAGTTTGACTCTAACTATATTGGCAACCAGCATTGTTATTTTCATTTGGTAGGGGGAGTGTAGGGATTGAGGGTTGCAATTTTAAGTGTAAAGGGACAAAGAATGAAGGAGTGCCTTTTCATTTTTTTGAAGTGGGACATATAAAGCATCTTTCATCTTTGCATAGCATTCGAAGGAGAACTATTCTGCAATTCACATTCCTTCTAATATTGTAGTGCATGGTATTGTTGTGAAGGTCAAACATTGTTGTTCATTGTTACCAATGTCAATGGTTGACATTGTGTTGTGCCCTGGCTCAACACCCTTTACAAAACATTATTTCATCTAACAAAATCCTATTTTGTTTGCTGAAATGTTCGGATTTCTCAATGCAAAATAAAGAGGAATTACAGCTACTGAAACAATGCCATTTTGTCAGCTACTGAATTGGGGAAATTCGTTGTTTTTAAAGCAACCTTTGCAACTATAGGATATTTAACAAAATCATCACCAATGAGTTATTATTTGTTTTTGGGTTTGAAATTAAGGATAAATATTAATGATTTCTATATCCTTCGTTTTATCCTAATCTAGAAATTAATCCAAAACATTATGAATTGATTTTGTTGATTTTGTTATTATAATTATTGTTAGGGTCCAAATATTATCAATGGTTAGTTCGTGGTGATGTTGGTCAAGACCTAGTGTACGTAAGCCACATGTGTTACAAACCATTCCCGACATATCCTAAGTTCTCGAACCATGGTCGACATTACCACCAATATCTATGCCGATCATTATTATATGGTATGTTTTGCAAAGTCGATTCTTGATTTAATGGTTTGTAATTATGATTATTTATCCGCCACCTTTAAAAGGTAGGTCGAATCCATGGTAGGGATTGCATGTATTATGGTTATCGTCGGGTTGACTTATGTCACAGCCTCTATCATGATTCACCTATTGCGAAGCCAGCATGCTATCATGACGCTGGTACTTGACCTGTCTATCGCGTTTAAGTCTTGGTACGTATCTCTCTTCGTGGATGCATGTAAATGGAACACATGTTCTACGTACAACAAAGGGTCTCCTGTTATTTAATTCAGGGTAAATCATGATAATATCAGTTGTCTAGGGTCTTTGACCGTCGTTTTTGTCATCAATCGATTACCACTCCGAATGCCGATGTCTTCATTCATGCCAAACCCGCAGGGGTATAGCCTGCGTTTATGCATGGCTTATCTTGTTCATCACCTGGTTTTGCTTAGCCTTTATTCCAAGTGCTCACGATCTCGTGTTCTGTCTCTTGACGAGCTCTCGTACCTATTTTGCATGCGGTTACGCACCTGGACTCAACCAGTGATGGCACCTGTAGTAAGGGTTGAACCCTGCGAAATGACCTTGTTAAATTCGAACTTTGAACTCGCAGTAAAGGTTGAGGATATAGGATGGATTCCGTTCTTGAAGAAATTTTCTGATTCGAACCCTGAAGTTACTAGGGTTTTTGCTCTCTCCCTAGTTGATTTTCAAGAAGAAGTTGGTGATCTTCGGTTTCGGGTTGATGAACGGTCAATAGCGGCCACAACAAGTTTGTCCCTGACTGGTCAGAGATGGTTCAAATACCAGAAGATGAATATAACAGAATGGCGGCAGTTGCTTAAAAACCCTGCTCAGGAAGTCTCTTTTCGAACTGGAGTGGCCCGTAAGTATTTCAAGGCAGAATGGCGTCCTGTCCTTGATTTGATTCACCGTTACTTGACCTATGAAGGCCGGTTATCGTCAGCGTATGTATATCACCTTTGGCTTATGTCTGTTTTTATAGGGTTTTCGTTAAATTTTCCTTATTATCTTTTACATAGCCTGTTCAAAATGTCCAATGCAATTAAAAAAGGCCCTAAACACTTCAGTCATAGTCTCTTTCATCATGGGTTGGTTCGCATGTTGATTGATACTGAGTTGTTGAAGTTGGGTCGGTCGTGGGAGGAATTTGTAGAGTCTAACAGTTTTTCTTCGTTTTGTCACTGCATCTTCGACAACCCTGATGATTGCAGCAAACACAAAGATCCTAGTCCAGTCTCAATCCCTTCTCTGCGCAGACCTTTGTCGAGTCGTGACCGTATGAGCCCTGAACCCTGCAAAACTCCCATGGCAAATCCGGTCGAAAGCGCTGACACTCCGTTAAGGTCTAAGCGCGTGAGGAGAGTTTCACCTTTGTCACCAACTACACCCAAAAATAGTATTGATAAAATTGGCAATCGTGGGCGAAATCAGCCCAAGGCTAAATTGGGTGGTAGATTCACCAGGAGCATGGCGAAAGCTACCTTTTTCTGCCTATTGATGATAGTGTCGTTCATCCTGAAGTTGTTTCGAATCCTGTCAATGAGACTCTTCCTGGTATTGACAAGGATATTCCTATGCTTGACAAAGAGGTGCGAGAGGATTCGTTGGTTAATGCTCTGACTAAAGAAAAGCCTGTGCGCGCAAATTCACCCGGTGTTTATTGTGTTGCAGATATGGCTCATCCTTTGTTTATTAATCGCCTGTTGGATAAAATTCGTAGTATGGAGAAAAGGGTAGGTGAAATGGCAGTGAATCGGGATTTAATAAAGGCTGAAAATGATATGTTGAAGGAGAAAGTTAATGCGAATGATCAACAGCTCCTCCGATTGAGAAATCATAAGAATAAGTTGATTAGGAGGGTTCTCAAATTGCAGGATGAAAATGACAAGAAAGAAGAAAAGGTTCGTGAGCTTAACGCTCAGATTGCACTCATGCAGTTCAGGGTTGCTCCCTCGCCGAGTCATTCAAGTGGGGTGAATATCCAGGTCTTTAATGCTCCAATAAATTTGTAGTGTTTTGGCGGTGTGTTATTTTGATATCAAGTTTGAAGTTTTGACGATCAAGTTTTATTTACAGGTATTTGCTGAGTGTGAAATTGTTTATTAATTATTTTATTTGTTTTTCTATTTTAATTACATTTTAATTATGTTTCTTTTGTCTTGCATCGCAGGTGGTATCATGAATATTTTCCTTCACCGATTTTGATGAGTTCGGTTGTATGGATGATCCCTCGATATCTGGAAGCAAATCGATCTTGCAGGGACTGTTTTCTAGGTGTCGTTACCTTATTTGTGTCCTCGATCTCCTATTATGGACTGAGTATTCGCGCACATGCTGAAAAATGACATGTTCCCACTTGTCATTTTTATACGAAATCAGTTAAGGATTTCAAGTTGGATTATCTCCAGCTTTTAGGAGGTTTTATTTTTGGGAAAATTAAAATGTATTTATAGGATAGATAGCATAAGTGATGAGAGTCGATAATTTGGGAAAGGGAGGACAAGACCACTGTTCGATCCATCTATGACTCGTGACGGTTAACTGTCAGTAGCTACAGCGTTTGGACTGGTGATGTTTAATACATATATACAGTTTTTATACTTTACATATGATTGATAATATCTTTCGGTTTTGCCACTCGTTTTTCTATATTATAAATGTTTGTGATAATTTCCTTGAAGAATTGTGCAAATATTATTTACAAGTATCGACTGTCACTGTTTCCGATTGTGTTGATATGTCATGTTCTGTAATTAATGATTGATATCATTGTTATATAATGTGTAACGACTTCTGTATGGTTTTGTTAATATTTAAATTTCTTCAAATATTGTCAAATGTTTGCATACAACGTCCTTGTCAACATAAATTGGTTACAGGTTAAATTTTTCATTGCTGCTGATTAGGATAGAGGGTAGATTAGGATAATGTGTGTTTAAGTTTTTATTATATTATTCGAAAAATCTATTTGAATCATATCCTTTTATAGGAATTACCAACATTCAGATTATTTTTGTTGTAATTATTGTACACTGTGTATATTATACATCATTGTAGGGTATTAACTCTGTTAATTTGTATCTTTCTATTCTTGTGTTTATAATTAACTACTTTAAGTAGGTTAAACATAACAGTTTGTCATTCTGTAACACATAACCTGAATTAAACTTGGTAATCCTAAGTGTAGGACCAGATAACAATCAATAGCATTAATTTTAACGTTTACACTTTTAAATTTCTAGGCTAACAGAGCCTTTAAACCTGTTGGGAACAACCATCTCAAACAGCTTGGAGCCTGTCCTAAGGATCTCGGTCTGGGTTGTATCCCCCGTTGCGAGCTTAGTCAAATACGCCCGTCAACAATGGCGCTAGAAGGAGGGCCAGCATAAGCCAATGGCTGATGAAAACAGTCCTATAAACAAAGTTAATTAACCAACCACCCCTCAAATACAATCTACTACACAACCACGCTCTCACCATTCATCACGAGTGAATGAAACCCCAGTGAGCGATTCTGTTCGAAATTTGATCTCTCAGTTCAACTCTCCCGTTATTCACTTACCTGAAGAAATAGACCAGTACGAGCAAGCCTTAAACGAATCTCGTAGAATTTTAACTAGGGCTTATTCGAATCTCACCGGGCGCCAGCCCACTGAATTACCTCTTCCGCAGATTACACGTCCTCGTACTCGTCATCCTGAATCTGCTCTGGGAGAACAAGAACAGCCTTTAGGTTCCCATCTCGATCCTCACATACAGCAATCTTTCGCAGGCACCAACCAGCCTTCCTCTTCTTCAGGACCACCTGCTTCAGGAGGGACTGGACATACACCATCACCGCCTCGATCACCTCCTCGTGTTTTACAAACACCACCTTCACCGCCTCTAACTCCAAGAAACATGGCAGCTGCAAATCCCCCAAACCCCAATGCTAATATGCCATGGCTAGCTCAAGATGCAATGGCCGTCCCCGACGTTCAACACCCTTTACCTAAACATCCTGAGAAATTACTGCCTAAGTTCAACCCTGAGTTGAAAGAGCCAGCGGAAGATCATGTCAAGAAGTTTATGTTGGCAGTTCGACTCTTGGATGTGGAACATGAAGATGTGGTCTGTCGGTTTTTCCCTTATACATTTGAGGGCAAAGCATCGACGTGGTATTTTTCACTTACAGCTGGTTACATTACTAGCTGGAATGAATTTGATCTTGCATTTACAAACAAGTTTGGAGATGACAAGACTCCTGCTATTTTAGTCTCAGAATTGTCTAGAATTCGCATGGAACCCAAAGAAAAGGTTAAAGATTTTAACCAGCGTTTTCTAACTTTAAGAAATAGGATTCCTGCTACCTCAAGGCCGACTGAGGACGTTACTGTTGAATTTTACACTTCAGCATTACCAGGAAAAATATCCATGTTTGTCAGGCAAAAAGCCAAACTTACCCTAGCTGAAAACTTTGAAGAAGCAATTAAAGTCGAAAAAGATGCGAATGCTACAAAGGCAAATCCCGGAGTAGATAATGATTCTGCATCTTCTTCTCGAAAGAAAGTAGACAGTCCTGCCAAAAGCTCTGACAAAAGGGGCCAATATGCCTTAGATCTTGACAGTTTACAAAGAGTCATTAAAAAACTGTCTAATGAAATCATAGATTTAAAAAAGGGTACTTCTGAAAATACCACAAACAAAGAACCACCTAAACAATTTTTCAGAAAACCTTTTCAAAATTCAGCTGCGAAACAAACTCCACCCTCTGAAGCTAACAGCGTTGAGGAACTCAATGGCTTGCTCAAATCAATATTTTTAGATCTAGAAACATCTACTGAAAATGAAACTCAGTCTTCCGGACAGAGTCCTCAAGATAACCAAAAAACAGATGATGGCAATGATGATAAACCACCCCATGTCATCAGTCATTTCTGGGACACCTCAAAATTAACTGATGACGAAGATGTGGCTGTTGTCAATGTAAATCAGCATCAGTACAACACCAGAAGTAAAAAAGACCAGCCCCCAGGTAAACCTGCTACAATTGTTAAAGATAATAGTTTAGCTATCAAAGATAAAGATCAGTCTGCAAATAGTAAATCTGCACATTCCCTTGAGTTAGAATACGACTTGATCGAAGACTTAAAGAAAAGCAGAGCCAATATTTCTCTATATGAACTCATAAAGATACCAGTGATTCGAGATAAAATGGTGCATGGAGTTTGCCCAAGTAAATCTGGTAAGACTCCTTCCAATCAAAATAATTCTGCCATTAATAAGGATAACTCAAAAAAGGCTTCAGTTAATGCATCATCCATAGGCAAGAAGTCTGATTCTTCAACTCCGCCCTTTTTACTTACATTTGAAATATTTAATCGCAAAGTGCATAACTGTATGATAGACTCAGGGGCCTCCAAGAATGTGATGCCTTACTCTGTATGTAAAAAACTTAATGCTGTCCCTGAACTGTGTGATACAAGTATTGTACAGCTTGATCGTTCAAATGTAAAGGTAATAGGTAAGTTGAAGCAGGTGCTGATAAGGTTGGATTCGAATCCTCAAGTTCACTTTATCATCTATATTATTTTTGCTGACATCCCTGAAGCATATGGTTTGTTTCTTAGCAGGGATTGGTCACAAAAACTCGATGGATATTTTGCAACAGGCTGGTCGCACCTGTGGATATCTCATAAGGGTCGCCCGAATAAAATAAGGATTGATCGAGAACGGTATATGAAGCATACCGTCACTGAAATTGATGAATCAAATGAACCAGTCTTGTTCACTGATACCATAATGGGTAACTACATGGCTGACTCATTTTTTGGGAACTTGGAAGCTGAAATTTCAGAAATTCCAGATTCAAATCAGCAGTCTGAAATTTGCCATTTTTCACAAGCCCCAGTTGAAATTCCAGTCCCAGATACACCACATTTAGATCTCAATGACGGTTGTTGGTCTCTTTACTTTGACGGTTCCAAGTCAAAAGAAGGAGCTGGTGCAGGATGCTTACTGATTGACCCTCGCGGGAAAAGGTACTTCATTGCTTGCAGATTAGAATTCGATTGCACCAATAACATCGCTAAATACGAAGCCCTCATTCAAGGGCTGAAGAAAGTGATTGACTTGGGAGCCAAAGCCTTGGTAGTCTTAGGAGATTCTGAGATTATTGTTCGTCAGGTACGTAATACAATACACTGCATAGCTGGACACTTGAGAAATTATCAGGCTGAGGTATGGAATTTACTATTAGCATTTGAAGCATTTAACATAAGTTCCATCCCTTGTTATCTAAATCAGGAAGCTGATCTTCTAGCTAATGTTGCTTCAAGATTGATTCCATCTGAAGGAATCCTTACTGATGCTTTCTTGGTTGAATTGTTGTTCAGACCTTCTATACCTAACAACATAGAAAATTGGAGAGTCTTCAATGACGACCAGCAATTGATCGATTTTCTGACTTTTAAAGATACTTTTAAGGATGCGATTTTGGACGAGATGACTCACAATGAGGATCTACACAATTTTGCGGTAATCCATAAGCCTTGTTCAATTCGGGAATCTCTCGATCAGGTTAGCGCTCTTCCCAGGTTAGTAATCAAACTTGAGAAATTCTATGACTTAAAGGATAAATTTAAAGCTGCAAGGAATTGTAAAACTAATAGCTCCATCATGCAATCTGACATTGTGAATCTAGGAACTAAGTAAAACCCTCAATGTGTGAATCTGGGCAGTACATGTACTGCCTAGGAAAAAACAACCTTCATTAAACTTTTCAAGGAGTTTAAAGACATATTTGCATGGACGTATGATGACCTGAAAACATTCGACCCTAATATCATGCAACATGTCATTCCTATGAAACCGGAGGCTAAGCCTTTTCAACAAAAATTGAGGAAAATGCACCCCAGCCTAGAACCAGCTGTCAAGAAGGAGCTAAATAAACTCCTTTCCGCCAGAATAATTTTCCTTGTTCGGCATGCACAGTGGGTAGCAAATCTTGTACCTGTGAGGAAGAAAAATGGTGACATCAGGTTATGTGTCAACTTTCGAAACCTGAATAAGGTTTCTGATAAAGACAATTATCCTGTTCCTACAATGGAGAAAATCTTGCAACAGGTCTTCGGATCTGAAATGTTTTCACTACTAGATGTTTTTTCAGGATACAACCAAGTGTTGGTATCCAAAGCTGACCAGTTGAAAACAACTTTTAGGACGCCTTGGGGAACCTATGCGTACAGGAAAATGCCATTTGGTCTCATAAATGCCGGAGCAACATTTCAGAGGGAAATGGGCATCGCCTTCAGGGGTCTGATTGGTAAGTTTGTCGTTATTTATCTTGATGATGTTACCATCTTTTCAAAAAATAGGACTGATCATTTAACTCATCTCAGGAGAGTCCTTGAGCGTTGCAGGAAGTATGGGATTTCTTTAAATCCTAAGAAGTCTATCTTTTCAGTCACGGAAGGTAAGTTGCTGGGTTTTGTTGTTTCTAAACAAGGCATCAATATTGACCCAGAACGCACCCGTGCCATATCACAGATTTCGATGCCCCACTCAAAGAAGTCCATGCAGTCGTTTCTTGGAAAGATAAATTTTGTTTCTAGATTTATTCCTGGGTTTACGGAAATTGTTCGACCGCTTCAGAAAATGATAAGAAAGGATGCTGAGTTTAAATGGAACACTGACGAGAAGCAATCTTTTCATGACATCTTAAAAGAGATTGCTGAAGCTCCCACTCTAACTAGCCCAGATTTTTCCAAACCTTTCATTTTGTATACTTTTGCTTCTGATTCTTCTTATGCTGCTATTCTGACACAGAAAAACCAGGAAAATAATGAAGCTCCTATCACTTTTACGAGTTCTGGTCTCAACGATGCAGAATTAAATTACCGAGAAGTAGACAAGCAAGCTTTCGCTGTTTTCAAATCTGTTAAACATTTCAGGCCTTACTTACTGAAGTCCCACACCAAGGTCGTTGTACCATATTCTGCAGTTAGAAATCTCCTGGTATAGAAGGATCTTGGTGAAAAAAGAGCACATTGGGTCACAGCACTTCAGGAATACGACCTGGAAATAAAATCTTTAAAGATTGTCAAGGGGAAAGGACTTTGCAAGCTAGCAGCTAGTTCTGCGGATAATTCTGATCCTGATCTGCACTTCTTTAGTGAACCTTCTTTATTTGAAAGGGAAGTTTTTTCGGTCTCCACTCCTCCTGATTCTTGGTATGACGATATTAAGTTCTTCTTATTGCATGGGACCGCCCCTGAACATTTAGACCCACGTCATAAGAGGGATTTAAGATTGAAATCTACACCTTATCAGCTTATTGATAATATTTTGTTTAGAAAGAATTTCGAAGGAGTTCTCCTTCGTTGTCTAGAAGGACATGAGGCTGATAATGTGTTATCTCAACTACATGCAGGACCAGCTGGAGGACACTTCAGCGGAGAAACTACTACTCATAAGATACTTAAGGCTGGGTACTACTGGCCCACATTGTTCAAAGACGCATATTATTTCGCCAGGAAGTGCCAAGAATGTCAGAGAGTAGGAGGTAGACTAAAGAAGGCAGTGTTACCCCTCCAGCCAGTTATCATTGATGCCCCATTTCAGCAATGGGGTCTGGATATTGTTGGCCCAATCACACCAGCCTCTTCACAACAACATAAATACATTATGACAACCATAGACTACTTCACTATATGGGTTGAATCCATCCCTTTGAGGGTAGTCAATTCTGAATAGGTGATATCTTTCCTTGATTCTTTTATTATTACCAGATTCGGTATTCCAGAATCTTTAATATTTGACAATGCATCTTATTTTTCCTCTGCAAAATTAACTGAGTATGCATTGGATAGGGGTATAAAGTTGAAATATTTAGCTAATTATTACCCTCAGGGTAATGGGTTAGCAGAATCCTCTAATAAAAATCTGATCAAGATTCTGAAACGTACTATGGCTAACCATCATAGGAATTGGCATACTGCTCTGTCAAATGCTTTGTGGGATGACAGGGTAACTCCCAAAGCTGCTATAGGAAACTCTCTCTTTTTCCTGGTGTATGGTAAAGAAGCCATCTTACCCCCTCATTTATTCTTACCCTCCCTACAGCTTGCCCAGTCAGTACAGGAGGTACCATGTTTTTCCATGGATCATCGAATTAACACCTTGCAGAAACTGGAGGAAGATAGGGAGTTGGCTAGAAAAAAATTTGAGAAACACCAGCAGACTGTGAAGCGTTGGTTTGACCTCAGGAAGTCAGTCAGTTAGGATTTGGAAGTAGGTGACTTAGTCTTGAAATGGGACAAGGAACACGAAGATAAAGGAAAACACACAAAGTTCCAATGCTTGTGGCTAGGGCCATTTATTATTACAGAAAAACTTGGTCCTAGTACTTTCAGGTTACAAACATTGGAAGGTGACATTGACAACCTTCCAGTAAATGGTCACCTAATTAAGAGATATTTTTGCTGATCCCCCTCGAAGAATCATCCTGTATATACCTGTGTGGTGTGTTTGCTTGATGCATTTTATTTCGTTGACCTTTTGATTGATTTGCTGTCTTGTTTGTGTGTTATGAACCTGGTAAAGTCATCAAACTTTGAATTGATGGCTCATTTTAATTTTTGTCATTTATCTATAAGTTATGCACAAAAGACATTATTATCCTGGAAAATGTCATTCTGTTTTGGTTTCTTGAACAGAGAATGGTGTTTTCATTGTTCTAGATTCTACCAGAAAAAGCTCAAACCATGTTAATGTTAATTAAGTATATCAGTCTCTACAAAGATTTTCCCAACAGGATTGGGACAGTACTTGGTAAAGTTATCTATTTAAATCTTTTACGCCATCTCTTCTCGTAAAGAGGATCAGATTCGCCTCCCTACCTGCTAAGATAATCTCATTTGAGATTAATAATAATTACGTTCTGGACAAGGATGGACTTGAACATATGCAAAAATCTGAAGGACAGAAAGTCTCATCATGAGCTGATCTGCTCAAGATCATAGGTTTGCTTCCAGTAACATTGTCGTCTCCGGTCACCAAGCGTGCGCAATGACCCTTGGATGGAAAAATATGAGGGGTGAAAGGTCTCATCATGAGCTGGTTCATTTTACTGTAATGCAGATTGGTGACTGACATGGTTACTATCTAGTTACCAAGCCTGAACCATGGCCTTCATGAGGAATAAAATTAAAAGAAAACAGTGGTAACAGTTTCTCCCGACCAGAATTGTACATATATAACTAGCAGATAGGATACTGGCATTCTGAGGGTTTAGAAGCAACCCCGTCGAGGCTATGAACGCCTGCTGGCAGCAGGGCCATGCTTGTGGTATTGAGATTTTATCCTTAAAACTGAGCCATTTATTGTCTTACTCTTTGAGGACTAATTTCTGTTTGAGACCTGATTTTATCAAACAAATCGTTGAAACTGTAATTTTCTGGTAGGTTTTAGAATTGTGAAATACTTGAATTTGTTTGAGATGTTAAAACAGTGATCTTTGTATAATGGCTTGTATTAAGGATTTAATTTCTTTGTGTGCATGATTTCAGGTTAAGAGGCAGAGATAACTGTTCCGCCCAGCTTGTCGCCATCTATTGTGCCCTGGCTCAACAGCCTTTACAAAACATTATTTCATCTAACAAAATCCTATTTTGTTTGATGAAATGTTCGGATTTCTCAATACAAAATAAAGAGGAATTACAGCTACTGAAACAATGCCATTTTGTCATCTACTGAATTGGGGAAATTCGTTGTTTTTAAAGCAACCTTTGCAACTATAGGATATTTAACAAAATCATCACTAATGAGTTATTATTTGTTTTTGGGTTTGAAATTAAGGATAAATATTAATGATTTCTATATCCTTCGTTTTATCCTAATCTAGAAATTAATCCAAAACATTATGAATTGATTTTGTTGATTTTGTTATTATAATTATTGTTAGGGTTCAAATATTATCATTGGTTAGTTCGTGGTGATGTTGGTCAAGACCTAGTCTATGTAAGCCAGATGTGTTACAAACCATTCCCGACATATCCTAAGTTCTCGAACCATGGTCGGCATTACCACCAATATCTATGCCGATCATTATTATATGGTATGTTTTGCAAAGTCGATTCTTGATTTAATGGTTTGTAATTATGATTATTTATCCACCACCTTTAAAAGGTAGGTCGAATCCATGGTAGGGATTGCATGTATTATGGTTATCGTCGAGTTGATTTATGTCACAGCCTCTATCCTGATTCACCTATTGCGAAGCCAGCATGCTATCATGACGCTGGTACTTGACCTGTCTATCGCGTTTAAGTCTTGGTACGTATCCCTCGTCGTGGATGCTTGTAAATGGAACACTTGTTCTACATACAGCAAAGGGTCTCCTGTTATTTAATTTAGGGTAAATCATGATAATATCAGTTGTCTAGTGTCTTCGACCGTCATTTTTGTCATCAATCGATTACCACTCCAAGTGCCGATGTCTTCGTTCATGCAAAACCCGCAGGGGTATAGCCTACGTTTATGCATGGCTTATCCTGTTCATCACCTGTTTTTGCTTAGCCTTTATTCCAAGTGCTCACGATCTCGTGTTCTGTCTCTTGACGAGCTCTGGTACCTATTTTGCGTGCGGTTATGCACTTGGACTCAACCAGTGATGGCACCTGTAGTAAGGGTTGAACCCTGTGAAATGACCTTGTTAAATTTGAACTCTAAGCTCATAGTAAAGGTCGAGGATATAGGGTGGATGTCGTTCTTGAAGAAATTTTCTGATTCGAACCCTGAAGTTACTAGGGTTTTTGCTCTCTCCCTAGTTGATTTTCAAGTAGAAGTTGGTGATCTTCGGTTTCGGGTTGATGAACGGTTAATAGCGGTCACAACAGGTTTGTCCCTGACTGGTCAGAGATGGTTCAAATACCAGAAGATGAATATAACAGAATGGCGACAATTGCTTAAAAACCCTCCTCAGGAAGTCTCTTTTCGAACTGGAGTGGCCCGTAAGTATTTCAAGGCAAAATGGTGTCCTGTCCTTGATTTTATTCACCGTTACTTGACCTGTGAAGGCCGGTTATTGTCAGCGTATGTATATCACCTTCGGCTTATGTCTGTTTTTATAGGGTTTCTGTTAAATTTGCCTTATTTTCTTTTACATAGCCTATTCAAAATGTCCAATGCGATTAAAAAAGGCCCTAAACACATCAGTCACAGTCTCTTTCATCATGGGTTGGTTCGCATGTTGATTGATACTGAGTTGTTGAAGTTGGGTCGGTCGTCGGAGGAATTTGTAGAGTCCAACAGTTTTTCTTCGTTTTGTGACTGCATGTTCGACAACCCTAATGATTGTAGCAAACACAAAGATCCTAGTCCAGTCTCAGTCCCTTCTCTGTGCAGCCCTTTGTCAAGTCCTGGCCGTATGAGCCCTGAACCCTGCAAAACTCCCATGGCAAATCCGGTCGAAAGCGCTAACACTCCGTTAAGGTCTAAGCGCGTGAGGAGAGTTTCACCTTTGTCACCAACTACACCCCAAAATAGTATTGATAAAATTGGCAATCGTGGGCGAAATCAGCCCAAGGCTAAATTGGGTGGTAGATTCACCAGGAGCATGGCGAAAGCTACCTTTGTCAAAACCCCTGTGAGTGACAAGGTTCAGGTGGAAACTGTTTTTTTAGATGAGGAAGAATTTGATATCTCTCCGCCTATTGATGATAGTGTCGTTCAGCCTGAAGTTCTTTCGAATCCTGTCAATGAGACTCTTCCTGTTATTAACAAGGATATTTCTGTGCTCGACAAAGAGGTGCGAGAGGATTCGTTGGTTAATGCTCCGACTAAAGAAAAGCCTGTGCGCACAAATTCACCTGGTGTTTATTGTGTTGCAGATATGGCTCATCCTTTGTTTATTAATCGCCTATTGGATAAAATTCGTAGTATGGAGGATAGGGTAGGTTAAATGGCAGTGAATCGGGATTTAATAAAGGCTAAAAATGATATGTTTAAGGAGAAAGTTAATGCAAATGATCAACAGCTCCTCCAATTGATAAATCATAAGAATAAGTTGATTAGGAGGGTTCTCAAATTGCACAATGAAAATGACAAGAAAGAAGAAAAGTTTCGTGAGCTTAACGCTCAGATTGCACTCATGCAGTTCAGGGTTGCTCCCTTGTCGAGTCATTCAAGTGGGGTGAATATCCAGGTCTTTAATGCTCCGGTAAATTTGTAGTGTTTTGGCGGTGTGTTATTTTGATATCAAGTTTGAAGTTTTGATGATCAAGTTTTATTTACAGGTATTTGCTGAGTGTGAAATTGTTTATTAATTATTTTATTTGTTTTTCTATTTTAATTACATTTTAATTATGTTTCTTTTGTCTTGCATCGCAGGTGGTATCATGAATATTTTCCTTCCCCGATTTTGATGAGTTCGGTTGTATGGATGATCCCTCGATATCTGGAAGCAAATCGATCTTGCAGGGACTGTTTTCTAGGTGCTGTTACCTTATCTGTGTCCTCGATCTCCTGTTATGGACTGAGTATTTGCGCACATGCTAAAAAATGACATGTTCCCACTTGTCATTTTTATACGAAATCAGTTAAGGATTTCAAGTGGGATTATCTCCAGCTTTTAGGAGGTTTTATTTTTGGGGAAATTCAAATGTATTTATAGGACAGATAGCATAAGTGATGAGGGTCGATAATTTGGGAAAGGGAGGACAAGACCACTGTTCGATCCATCTGTGACTCGTGACGGTTAACTGTCAGTAGCTACAACGTTTGGACTGGTGATGTTTAATACATATATACAGTTTTTATACTTTACATATGATTGATAATATCTTTCGGTTTTGCCACTTGTTTTTCTATATTATAAATGTTTGTGATAATTTCCTTGAAGAATTGTGCAAATATTATTTACAAGTATCGACTGTCACTGTTTTCGATTGTGTTGATATGTCATGTTCTGTAATTAATGATTGATATCATTGTTATATAACGTGTAACGACTTTTGTATGGTTTTGTTAATATTTAAATTTCTTCAAATATTGTCAAATGTTTGCATATAGTGTCCTTGTCAACATAAATTCGTTACAGGTTAAATTTTTCATTGCTCCTGATCAGGATAGAGGGTAGATTAGGATAATGTGTGTTTAAGTTTTTATTATATTATTCAAAAAATCTATTTGAATCAGATCCTTTTATAGGAATTACCAACATTCAGATTATTTTTGTTGTAATTATTGTACACTGTGTATATTATACATCGCTGTAGGGTATTAACTCTGTTAATTTGTATCTTTCTATTCTTGTGTTTATAATTAACTGCTTTAAGTAGGTTAAACATAACAGTTTGTAATTCTATAACACATAACCTGAATTAACCTTGGTAATCCTAAGTGTAGGACCAGATAACAATCAGTAGCATCAATTTTAACCTTTACACTTTTAAATTTCCAGGCTAACAGAGCCTTTAAACCCGTCGGGAACAACCATCTCAAACAGCTTGGAGCCTGTCCTAAGGATCCCGGTCTGGGTTGTATCCCCCGTTGCGGGATTAGTCAAATACGCCCTTCAACACATTGTTAATATCAATCCTTGGGATTTATGGATCTAGTCAATACCCAAACCATCTTGAGAGGAATTGTTTTCTCGTTACTTCAATTTATTGGTGGAATTGGTATGTGCTTAGGTTGATATTGGTCCCATGGAGGCCCAATGTAATTATCAAGTGTCATGACAACATATGGTGGAAACTTAGGAAACTTAGGAGGGATAGATCCAAGTGTGTATAGAATTTGCATGACCACTCCAAGTGCACCATGTACTAATCTTGATTGGCTCCATAATTTGCAAGATAACATTACTTGTTTCCCTACACATAGAAGTATTTAATTTTCTAGTTGATGGTAATCATCTTACTGTGCATTTGAACCATCGATGAAATTTGTGACAGATTGTGGAATAAGCATAACCAATTATTAGGCCATGTATTTGTTATGATTGTTTGCAAGATTGTGTTAAAATTGTTGTTCCATTTAGATATTCAAGCAATGAGTCTAAAATTATTATTGCAGTAAAAGGAGAATGAAGATACACACTAAACAAAACAAACCACACAGGAAACAGATGAGCATAGCTCAGGTAATTACAGTATCATTTCCATTAAAGAATCTGGTGTTACAATAGTTTACACAAGAAAATAATTCGAATCATTAGGTATGAATTCAAATCTCCCCACTGGATGTGATTGTATCTAACTTAGTAGCTAACTAAAGATGTCTCAATCACTATCGGAGTCCAAATGGTTAACTTCAGATGTCTAATCAAGTCACGCAATAAGTAATAATCACTTAACTCAATCTAACTGAAGTTGTAGGTGAGAAAATGAGGCTTATCCACATCCAGTCATGCATAACTGGCGCTAACTAAACTAATTGTGATCTAACTGAATGTACCTAGAAAATAACTAAGCTTAACTAGTTCCAACTCCAACTAACTGAAGGAGGTTGGTGCCAAGTGTAATACCCCGGTTTTGACCTCGTTTGCATTAAAAGATACATGATGTATATATTGTAATTAATTGTGGTGTGGAGCTAAAGGAAAAATCCTCACCATTGATTTGGTTGTGTTATGTTTCGGCAATTAGAATCGTTGCTGATGGTATATCGTGCTACCCGGCACATAATAGTTTTGGCATCATGTAAATATGAAAATTAATTAAAATGAACCTACAGCCAGCTACGACGGTGCAACGTTAATGAAAAGGCATGATTTTCCTAAGGATAAGGAGGGGGAATTGTTGAACTTTGGGCCTATGGGGAGAAGCCATGTGTCAACCACCCATTTAAACTTCTGTTGTCTGTTACCTAGGAGCAATTATTGCTGAGTGGTGGTGGGTGTGGCAGGGCTGTCAGTCGTTTCCCACCTTCCCACTCCACCAGTGGACTCTTCCTCTTCACATCGCTTGGACAGAGCGGCAGCATTCCACTCTCTCCCACTCTCCCCACCGCTTCTGTTTTCCCTCCTCACGCAGGCAGTCGGTCGAGCTCTCCACCTTTTGCTAATTGTCGTCTGTGTAAGTTTCCCCTTCATGCAGGGAGTATCGTTTTACCTCACGCGCAGGTCGGGATTGTGTTCTCCTGCAGCGAGCTTGAAGAGCGGCCTAAGAGGCACGATTTATTCTGGGTATGCTTTTTCCTTACTGATTGGGGTCTGTGTGTATGTTTTTTCTGACACGTGGGCTTAGAATTTGGATTCTTTCCCATTTGCAAACTGTGTAACACTGCCATTGTTTCATTGTGCGATTGGGCTGTTGATCTTCCCGTGGTTTTGGGTTGCTGCATGTGCAAACATCTTTTGGGATTGCTGCTGAGTTGTTTTGGCCATGCTAAGGCCAAGAACAACTCTAGATCGTCTTGTTTGACTTGAGATGTGTTCACGATTTCATTTGGGTTGTCACCCTGTTGTCCTCATTTTCTTCACAGAGCTGTGAACTGCTTGTTTCACTGCAGTTATGCAGTGGTTGGTCTTCGAACTGTTCAGAGTAGGATTGGAGGCTGGGTATGCTTGAGAAAATTGTTGTTTAGGAGCCACTTAAACAGAGTAGATTACTGGATTTCTTCTCCACAACCCTCGAAGAGCAGGGATAATTTTAGGGGCGAATATTAGCCCAGTGGGCTATTTTTCCATGTTTTTCTCCCAAAAAAGATTCACCATTTTTCATTTTTTGAGTCCCTATTTCGCCCAATTTTGATGGGGTAAAATTTTTTCACCCCAAAAATTGCCAAATTATTATATAAACGATATAAAATCCTTGGAAATTAAAATATTTTTTGAAAAATATCGTCAATCATTTTATAGTTGGTGTTTTAAGAATTGGTAATATTCGCCAACATTTATACACTTTTAAATAAGTATGGTTCCTTAAAATCATCCCTGTCAAAGAGCATTGGAAAGGGAAGTCAGGGCCTGAGGGACTATGAAGTAGAGAAGGGACTGATTCCTAGGGTTGGGTGTGTGGATGTCTTAGACATCAGGCTAGCTCTGGTGTAGGCGTCCTTAACTCTTTATTGATACCACCAACTTAGCATTTACCCTTTCCTAGCTCCTTAATGGCCTAATAAACCCAACTATGTTGACTTGGATTTTTTGTGTAACCATAGTTGTGTAAGCCTGCTTTGACCCTTATTCCTTAGGGAATCATGCCTAGCTCGGGGGTGGTATTGTTGCTGAGAGATTGATGAGCACGCTGGCCTATGGTTGGGTGGAACGTTGCAGCAACGTAGCTGGTTGCAGACAAGTTCTGTATAAGAAAAATGTTCTTATCCATTTTGCTTATGCAATTACATTTATTGTTTCATGAATCATGATGAACATGTTCATGCTTTAATGTATATGTTTGCTTCCGCTGTATGTTGGGTAACTATGCATCCTTGTAGGTTTTATGCATATTAGCATGTTTTATGTTTTAGGCATTTTTTTCAGCTTTATATGTATCTTCATGTTCATGGGGCTATATGCCAGTATGTTGGATGGTTGGTAGCATCCTCTTCACCGGTCGAAGGGTCGAGGATGCTATAGTGTGGTATCAGAGCTCATGTTGTAGCATGGGTCTGAATGGGCTATGAAGATGCAGTGACAGAGCCATCATTGCAGCATTTGGGCCTCAGAGGGCCATGAAAGATCAGTTAGCAGAGGCAGGTTTCCTTCTGCCCAGTAGAGATCAGAAATTATGATAGAATTTTTGTTGAAAAATGTGTCTAAGTGCATGAACCGTCGGCCCATCGAAAGACTAAGTGGGAAGCTCCTCCATTGTAGCAGAGAGCTAGATGGAAGGTCACTGATGGAGGAAGAAATTTGTGAATTTTTCTTTAAGTGTTCGTAGGCCGTCGGTGAACGTTAGTGGAAGTTGGAGCCGCAATTTTGACTAAGAATAGCTAAAGACCACCAAAACATCGACCCTTTTTAGTTGAAAGACCATCCGAAAGAGGCCATCAACGATCGAAAGAGTTTAGTTGTTTGGATCGCCGATAATTAGAGGATGGAAATGATGATACGTCGACATGGAAAAGGTGAAGGTGCTGAAGAGAAAGGAGGAAATTTCACCAAAAACTAGACATTTAAAGCGCCGATAATACGTCAATGAAACTTAGTTGTTTGAGGCACCGATACGACGACGGTGGAAAAGATGATTAAAGAGAAAATCAAAATTTTCTAAGTCACAAAATGACATCACCATCGACGACAATTAGAGGATGAGGGTGCCGATGACGAAGGGTTTCGGAAAAAAATAGATGAAGGCAGAGCCACAGTTTCTACAGAGATCTTTCGAAGATCACTTAAACGTCGACGAAAATTGGACGACGCAGGTGTCGATGCGTCAGTGGAAGAAAGTAGAAAGAGAAAAATTTTGAAAATTTCTTAAAGTATGGAAATCATCATGGAAATTTAGATGATGGAATCGCCGATGTGGCAGCTGACATAGAAAAACATTAGTTGTTTCAGTTACCGATGAACATCGAAAAGAATTTAGGCATTTGTGAGTTTGTCGTTGCGGCTGTCAACGGGACTATCAGTATGACGGTTCAAGCTTTCAGCTACCGATAGTGCCCAGGTTTTCGACATAGTGGAATGTTTAATTTAAAGACCACTGGCACGTATTTTGTAGTTGTCTCGATCGCTGACGGGTTGTATGGTCATGGAACCCACAGTTGGTTGGATTGCCGCCATTGCGGATGCCTAAGGAGTTATCCACCCGATGGATAGTGCTCCTGATCACCGCTCCTATGTCCTAGTTCGTTTCATCACTGATGCAACAGGGGTTGATTGTTTCGACCGCCGATAAGGTTAGGGCCGTGGAAGCCACAGGGTGATTACTGCCCACTGTTGCGGCCACCTAAGGGACTATTGCCCCGATGCACAGTGCATCCGATTGTCGATCCTTGGCATCGCCGATAGCAGACCATCAAAAAATGTTAGTTGTTAGGGCCTCCGATGAGCGCAAGAGGAAATTGTTGATTTGATCACCAAAGTGTCAGAAATTTAGTTGGGAAGAGGTCCGATTGGGCCAAAGGAAATTTGGTTTTTTTCAAGTGGATTTCTCAACGATTTTTAACTGTTATCAGTGGATTTTTTCAGCAGTTTTAGGGCTAAAAAAAAAAGGAAGAAAATCCTAACTGGCTAAAGTTAGCATTCCAAACCAAAATACAGTTGTTTATTTTTCCTAAAATTGGTGAAAATCATCATTTTAGAAGTGGTGAGGTTTTCACACTCGAGTTCAGAATGAGGCATGTGGATAGGCATTGGAAAGCTTATCCAGTAGGGAACAAGGAGGAATCACTAGAGTTTGAATGTGGTGCTGCAAAGTAATAGTGATTTCTTGAAAAAGAAGTGTGTTGCTGTCAGTATGGACAATCATGGAATTGCATGCCTAGAGGTAGTAAAACCATGAAGTCAAACCAGCCGCTGTGTGGAAGAGGATTTCCATTCAGGCACTTGAAAAGAGAAATTTTCTTAAACCCTGTCTTGCTAATTATAATTACATTTTATAATTTTTGTAAATAAAATGTATGAGGATATGCCGTGCATGCATAGGATATTACATGTTGGTAAGAGTAGTGAGAACTATACATTTATAATGAACCACTAATGGTAAATATTGCATTTGTGTTGGCATTAATGGAAAAGCCAATGACAACCTGGACATGGTTGAGTATGTTGCTGATGCTGATGAATGTGACTAGCAACCCTATGGAGAAAGGGATAAGGCAACAAAATCCTGATCAAAAGCTGGTGAGAAACTTCTGCAATCTCCTGCAAGAGACCAATAAAACTAGTAATGTCTAGGGTGTAAGTAGGATCCATGCAGGTAATGGTTTAATTATAACAATTGCATGGAGTGTTAAAAGCAAGAGCTTTCATACCATGTGGGTATTTGAAATTTATACTACATTCATACAGAAATGTATCATGCATATGTTGTTATGAGATTAGTAGCCCAAACAAATTAAGTACTGATGGTTTTGATTATAGTAATGCAACATATATGAAGTAGTCATGGTTAGGCCATGCATGGTATGTTTGAAGGCATAGTATTCCTGAATCAATGCAAGGTAGCATTGAGTGGATATGCATTAAAATATTTCATAAATCTTGTGGTTATGCATTGAATAGATACATATGAAAAGTATGAGTAAATGTTGCAGATATGCATACATAAGTATGGGTGCAAATGTTGTGATGCAATGCATGAATGCATAGAGATAGTGCATGTGTTATTATGAATAACTAATGGCTGAAATGATGAATTGATGACAATTCTGGAACCATTTCAAGAGTTGTTATGAATGCAGGATAGTAAGTGCATGAAGAGGGTAGTCATGATCGATTGACTGCTAGAAGGGCTCTATGTAAGGGCAAGGTGGTACAATGATACACTTGTGAAGTAAGGAGTATCTAAACAATTCATTTAAATTGCATAAATGATGTGACTATACCTTGCAATTTTAGTATGATAATAATTGCGTGAAGTAAATGAGTTTGGTAATATTGATGTGCTAACAACTGGAAGTATTTGAATTCTATAATTCTGAAAATGCTTTAGTGATTGTTCCAGCAATGAAAAAAGGTTATATGCATTAAGACTTACCAAGTGTTTGTCTAATTGAAGTTGAGGTTTCAGGTAGATTGTTTGGGGCATGGAATTGTGGGTAAGACCATGACAAAGGCCGAAATCTACCATGTGAAAGAGCCAAACCTTATGAGAAGAGTTTCTTGGCTATGAAAATAGTCTGTATGTATAATGAGTTGTCAATTGGAATTTGTAAATTTCAAATTTGAGAAATTGCCGACAACTACTAATCACTATTGGCTTGCATAGAATTGTGTCGGGAGGCTGTGTTGTAAGTGGATGTTCACGTGATGCTAATAAGCATAAAATTATAATGGCAATAGTGGTGCTGCTTACAAGAGACCAGCAAATGAGGATCACCTCGTTTCTAAGCAAATAAATTTCTGTAGTAGACGGAGTTGCAAATTCCTATTGAATTTAATTACTAATGTCTTTGCTTGGTTATGGAACAACCAATTTGGATTGTATTATCAGATAATGATTGACTGTTTGGATACTTGATGAATGTGCCAGGGGTACACATTGTAGGAAGATCATGTGTGATGGCCTGCAAGAGCCAAACTTCATGGGGAGGTTCTCCCCTATCTTGGAAATGGGTTCTGGGTGAAACTCCATTGGACATTTTGGAAATGTCTCATTTGCACTACATGTTTGGTAAGCAACATGAGTGACATGGTATAGATTATGTCGATAAGACATGTGTGGATACGAAATGTGAAAATGAGTTGGGATGGCAAACCGAGGGACTATAAACTTAGAGAAGGGAGCCCCATTCCTCCTTAATGAAGGAATACTGCCTTGGAAAATGGATAAGTTTTCTATGACCTTAGCTAAGAATATGCATGTCAAATTGTTAAATTCAATATGCGGAGCATGTTTTGATTCTATTTCCATTATGGCAGATTGCTTGAGTATGAATAGGGCCTACATGGCACACATTGAGAAGGGGTGCACACTTTCTCGATGTCGGATCATGAAAGGGTTTTCAATATTGATTACACCCTAGGGTGTCGACGCACTCGTGGTGTCTCAATACTTGATAGTGAATGATATGAAACATGATTACAGTTTTAGAGCAATAACGCATATGAGGTTGCTTATATTGCTTGTGTTGAAAGGCTAAACAAATGCAGTTGGGTTGTTGATATAAGTGTATTAACTTGGTTTCCTGCAGCTTAATAAACCCAATTGTGTATTGGCTTGGTTCGACAGTATGATAAACCCAACTATAGGTTGGCTTGATTGTGCTTGATATGTATAAAAGGATGTGGTGAAGATGTCACCAAAATAGTGTTGTTATATGCCTAGGGATCCATAGTAGATCCTGGACCTGGAAATGGTCGTTTATTGTTAATATAAGTGCATGGTTGATATAAGTGTATTGTTGATATAAGTGTGTTGTTGATATAATTGCATGGCCTGATAAACCCAACTATGTTAGCTTGGCTGATTTGTTCCTTCCCAGTCGATGTGAAAGTGTACTGGCTAGACATTAATTATTTGGTGTTGAGGAGCAGCCTGCATGTTGACCTAACATCCAAGTCCATAGGCAATCCCAAGGATTGCAAAGTGAAGCAGGATCCTGTGGACCAAAGAGGAAACACACAATATAGATAAGTATTGGATTATTTGCAATTTCTTGCTTATGAATATACATGTGTATACGATTGGTTATGAGATTCTAAGCTCTTGTTTAAGAGATAAAAGCCATCGAGAATAAACTAAACATGTGAATCTATTCAATGCTTGAATATAGGTATCTATAGGAGCGAGGAGTATGACAGCATCCTACGGGTGCATGTGGACATGTGACTATCCTGAAGAGCTTAGAATGAGGAGTAACAAAAAAGGTGCTAGTGAGACCATGAAGGTCCTAGCAGTCGATACAAACCATGCAGGGAGGCTCCATGGTTGAGAGGTATGAAATAGACCGAAGACACTAAGTGTCATGACCAAGAGGGATTGGTCCATCATTCATGGTGAATTGAAAGAGGATGAGAGCATGAAAACCATAGTGGTGGTGTGGGTTCCAGGTTGGAACAAGACAAAGAGGGGAAAAACTCTTGCTGCTCTCTCTTTCCTTTTGATTATATATATATATATATATATATATATATATATATATATATATATA